>PVJA010004092.1:38587-89068 GCA_004027025.1 Myocastor coypus | reverse complement strand
TTTTTTTTTTTTTTTTTTTTTTTTTTTTTTTTTTTTTTTTTTTTTTTTTTTTTTTTTTTTTTTTTTTTTTTTTTTTTTTTTTTTTTTTTTTGTCTTTTTGAGACAGGGTCTTGCTATGCAGTTGAGGCTGGCCTTGAGCTCACTTTTGTAGCCCAGGCTGGTCTCGAACTCACACCAATCCTCCTGCCTCAGCCTCCCAGAGTGCTGGGATTACAGGCGTGAGCCACCACGCCCGGCCATGCAGTCTTTTTTGAATTTGTGAAATTATCCCAGAGTTATCCCAAAAGTTAAAATCCTTGAACAGGGAGGTGGCTTCAGATCACTGCATTACCCTACTATGGGAGTGGGTATAATTGGGAGGAAGAATATGACTTCAGCCCCAGACAACAGGATGCCACATGCTAGAAAACCTGAGAAGTGTCAAGAGCTATATTTGGCCTCTTTTCCACTTACATTTTAAGTTGCTCCCCAAAAAGAGAACTTTAGTTCCTTTTCCCTCTTTTACAGTATGCAGAATTTTCATCTTTCTCATACTTTTGGCTGTCCAAATAGACTGTTTACCAAAACATGTTTATATATCACTTGTCTCTTCTCAGTACCAGAATTTTGGTTTTGCTCTAGTGGACAGATGTTGTTAAACTTAAAGTTCTTCAGCAACAGGGAAGTGATGAAATGTTGACAGTGCTGTTTTATAAATATAAAAGTCCATTGTTGCTAGTCTTCAATATTTGGTAGGCTCCCGTGGAGTGCTGTTAGGTTATCAACATCATGAGGAAAGGGAAGATACATGGTTTCACTGATTATTTCTGTGGAAACTATATCTTTTACATCTATTTTAAATATTTATTTATTTATTTATTTATTTATTTATTTATTTATTATGTATTTAGTACATAGTCTATAGGATCTGCTCCACAGAATGAACTTGTGGTGATCCTCCTCTTTTCAACCTCCCAAGCACTAGGATTACAGACATGCGCCACCACTCTCAGTCTCCATGGCATGAGGCTAAGGATCAAACCCAAGTTGTTGCACTCTGCCTAAGCAGTACTTTAGATATACTTAGATATTATCTATATTATATTATATTAGATGTGTTATTTTTCTCAAGTAGCTAAGTAACATTTTTAGGATCTTGCATCACACAGCTTGGGCACTATAGCCAAAGATGAGATGATACACATTGTAATACATGTCCCTTATTCATTTTTTTAACTTAAGGAAAATAAAATTTTTTTAAATGATATAGAATTTCACAATAAGATGATAGGAAAGTAACAATGGTTGTTATATTGCGTATTGTTATCTTCAAAGTAGTTGTTCAGATAACCAGATATAGACATGTAAAATGATCAAACAGGTATTAACTGTTCTTTTCAATAAACCAAAAGAAATTAGTAGTATAACTATCCTAGCATACATAATATTACACACACACACACACACACACACACACACACACACACACACACATTCCCATTCTTTTCTCCTTTTCCTCATCCCAATTATTCTTTCCTTTTGAGCAGTTTCTTTTCTTTTCTTTCTTTCTTTCTTTCTTTTTTTTTTTTTTGTCTTTTTGAGACAGGGTCTTGCTATGCAGTTCAGGCTGGCCTTGAGCTCACTTTTGTAGACCAGCCTGGTCTCGAACTTGCACTGAACCTCCTACCTCAGCCTCCCAAGTGCTGAGATTATAGGCAAGCACCACCATGACCAGCTTGAGCAGTTTCTTTCCCTTTTGTAATATCTTTTTTACCTTTCAGATTTTATTTACTCTTTGAGGTTCTGGCACTGGTGAGACAATACAATGTTTGCCAATGTGGGTCTGATTTATTTCACTTGCCAATATGGTCTCATCCATTTACCTCTAAAGGCCTCAAGTGCACCTTTCTTTATAACTGAGTAATACTCTACTGTGTATAAATACCACATCTTTTTTATCTGTTCCTCAGTTGATAGGTATTTAATTTCTTTCTATGTTTTAGCTATGACAAATCATGCTGCTATAAACATGGGTCCCTTATTCATTTTTTAAAATACTGTATTGCTCATCTGTTACTTGACAGGAGAACTCACTGACCCATAAGGAAAACAACTATGAAAAGCAGTTACAATGCAAAATAATGAGAACTGTAATGAAAGAAAATGCTACATAGAAGTGGCACAAAAGCCAGGGATGTAGCTCATGGTAGAACACTTGCCTGGCATGAGCAAATCCCTGGGTCTGGGGCTAATCCCACAAAGAGAAAGAAGGGGATGGTGCAAAGATGTGGCTGGTTCTGCCCTAGTAGTTTAAGAACAGCTTCTCCCAGAGGAGACAGGCATTTCAAATGGGCCTTGAAGGAAGAGTTCTCCAGAAAGTAAAAAGTTACTTCAAAAAGAGCAAACAGGAACCAGGGATATAGCTCAATAGTATAAGCACCTGCCCAGCAAACGTAAGGTCCTGAGTTCAATTCCTGGTACCACAAAGTAAAAATAGCATGTGTAAAACTTTTTTGAAATACACATTGTTCTATAGGGCAATGCTGATTCAGTGTGTCCCTAAGAGATGATTGTGGCTAAGAGGCCATAGCTAGTTTGTGTAATGCACTGGATGCCTCATTGAAAGCTGGTGGGTCCTGTCATGAGTGGAGCCACCCAGGAGTTAAAGTGGGAAGTTCTACATTTTTAGAGATTTTGTGGATGCTGGGTGAAAAGAAATAACTCCAAGGAAGAAGCCAATGAGAGGGATCCCTGGAAACTCAAAAGCAGTGGAGGTGGAGCAAAGAGAGCAAATCTAAGAGTAAAGAGATTTAACAAATAGAATCCAGGACTGAAAAAAATGGGGAGCTAGAGGAAAAGGAAGTGGTTTAGGATAACTTCGGGTTCTAGCTTAGAAGTCTATGAAAGGATTTCTTTTTCATCATCAAGCTTAAGCAATAAAGATATGGCAAACACTTTTCATCTATTTCTGTCAAGGAGCCAGCCACCAATCCTGGAGGAAATAAACAATATTAGTATACCCTGAGCACAGTGTACTGGAAAAGCTGCCCAAGGCATGAAAATGGTTTTGCATTCAGCAGCTTGCTAGGAAAGTAATGAGAGTAACATGTGGGAACTTAGTAGTCCTAATTTAATGTCTTTGGAGGAATCCTTTCTATTGCAGAGCATGGCTTTGATACCGGGTTCATGACTCCTGCCTTGAGCTCCCTTTCATCATTGCAGATGGAGCGCTGGTCATATGTCTTACCAGCTAGCACCATTTTCATACTCCTTCAATGTACTTTCCAAATAATTAGACTGTTCGTTTAATTTTAAAAACATTTCTGATAACTGTCATACACCACTTTTGGTGGCAGGTGCTTTCACATATCATTTTGTTCCATATCCACAGCAACCTGAAAGATAAGTAGTAACATTGGAGTTATAGGTGATGAACTGAGATTTTGAGACATTAAGCTGTAATCACAGGTCACAAAGCATATCAGTTGCAGGATCAAGGCTGGAAGCAGATTCATGTTATAAATCTAATGTGTTTTTCTCCCAGCCTATGATGATCCACTCTCATATGAGCTTTTCTTTAGCATGGATCTTTCGTCAGGACTTACTTCATTCATCCATTCAGTGTTTTAACCACAAATAGCCCCTGTTATGTATCAGTACAGTCACCAAATTAGGTACTAGGCTGATGACAAAAAATGAAGCAGACCAGTGTAGTGAATGACAAAAAAACAAAAAATTATAATACAGTTTAAGGAGTGTCCCAGATGTGCCCACAGCATGGTGTGGGAGGAAAGCCACTCAGCCAGGAACTGGAGCTGTCTATTGCAGTGGTTTTGATACTGGGTTCGTGACTCCTGCCTTGAGCCCCAGACAAAAGGACATCCAAGCTGAGGTCTGAGGAGTAAGTGAGAGTTGACCAGGAAAGCAGCAAGGATAGCATCTTCCTGGAAGAGCAAAGTGCAGACACAGGCCCAGGGAGGTTGTGGCACAAGATACAATGAAAAATAGGCCTGGACCAGGGCAGGGAAGACTTCACAAACCATGTCAAGATGCCTGCAAGGAGTCTTGGGTTCAGTGGAGCTGTTGTCGCAAGAGTTTCTAAAGCAGGGCTAGGCCTGGTAGTTCATGCTTGTAATCCCAGCACTTGGGAGGCTAAGGACTCACTGTGGGTTCAAGAACAGCCTGAACTACACAGTTTGTTCAAGACCAGCTCAAACTACATAATGAGACCCTGTCTCAAGAAAACAAAAAACAAAACAAAAAAAAAAAAAAAAAAAAAAAAAGCAAGCAGAGAGTGACATAATCATACAAACATTTTTGAAAGGTGGCTATGGTAGTGTGACAAAAGAGAAATGATTAATAGCAAATGTGGAGGAAGAAACCACCCAGAAATTTACTATATCCATGTGCAGGACAAGGATTATGGCCTGGATAGGGGAAATGAATATAGGGCTTGGGAGAAGGACATGGGCTTAAGAAATGGGAAAAGGTAGAATCCACAGGTCTTCGGAATTCAGCAAATGGAGAACAGAGAGAAAAGGAAAGAACAAATACTCCAGGTGACTGGGTGGAGCTGTTCTATCCAAGGGACAATGGGGAAGACCATCTGAGGGAGGCTGTCATTGGATGAGGGGAAGATGACTTCTGGTTTATACATGTTGAGTGTGACATGTCAGTGGACGCCCAAGAGCCGTCACTTAGGCACCTTTGAATAGGAATCTAGAAGGTCAGTAGAGAGGGTGAGATGAAGATTTAGATTTGAGAGAGATCTGTATATGGATGGTAATTAAGCAGGGAGAGGCTGTAAAGCAAGAAGAAAAAGCACATAAGTCAGAGAATATCCCTGTTAAGAGGCTATCAAGCAAGGGAAACCAGACAGGACACATTCACAGGGAGAAATAAAACCAGGATCGGACACATCAGCTAAGGGTTGAGTGTACTTAGTAAACAGTATCTGGTGTCTCTCACTGACAAGCAGTTTGTTGGATAAAGACAGAAAGCTCCCTGGCTTTCCAAGTGTGTTAACATTTTGGGTTGAAGTCCATCCGTCTTCTCTTACAGGTACTTAGATCGGAGGTATGCATTTAGTTGTATACGTTAGTTTCTATGAGAGGGCCTACCACTGTGACATTGATTCTTAGGGCAAACCCAAATCCTTTCTGCATAGACCCACACATTGAAATACTTCCAGGTGAATTCCTTCCAAATCCTCCTTGTGGCATCAGATCTCATTTCCGAGTCAAAGGAGATAAGGAGTCCCAACTAGAACACTTTGCGAGCTCTGCAGCAAGTGCCACTCTTTTCAAGTTTTCTCTCTATCTCTCTTTCAATAAGAGATAGACCAATTTTATGATGGGAAAAGGTGTTCCAATATTCGAAGAATAAGATGTAAAACTTTTAATTAGGTGCCCATCAATCCAAATCCAAGTATAATAGGGCTGGGGAGATAGCTAATCGATCTAATCATGTACCTGCCAAGTGCAGGGACCCAAGTTCAATCCCCAGTACCTCAGGCCATGCTGGCCTTGGAACCCTAGACATACTGTGCCTACCCTGAAACTGGGCATGGTGGTACATGCCTGTAATCCCAGTGCTGGGAGGTTGAGACAGGAAGATCACTACAAGTCTGAACTGCATAGTGAGACCCTATAACAAACAAATAAACAAATAAATAATTTTTAGAAAAAAATCCAAGCATAACAGGACAGGTTTCAGATGCTCTTTGTGTGTGTGTGTGTGTGTGTGTGTGTGTGTGTGAGAGAGAGAGAGGTGGGGGGGGCTGGTGGGCAGGCAGGTAGGCAGGCAGGTGCTTAAGCTGCTGAGCTATCTCCCTAGCCCCAGGACAGGTTTTAAATCAAGATGACCTGAGTTCAAGTCTCCTAACTATACTTGTTTGCCATATGACCCTGAGAACAAGTCACAATTCTTTGAGCTTTGGTGCCACATCTTCCTGTACATAGCAAATAAGAGTTACAGCCTCCTGTGGTCTTTGAGGTAGGTCTCACAGGGCAAGGAGAATGAGAGCTGAGCAGAGTACGGGGTGTGCTGTGGGGCCGGGGCCAGGCATTCTCCTTCATGCAGCTCTAACCTGGATTGTAACACTGTTGGTCCATAATGGAGCCAGTACACTAGCTCATTGACTCGTGGGTGGGAACACGGTCTAAGTTTTTAATCTTCTCTGTTCAAATCTGTCTAGTATGTCATCAAATGTATGGGGTTATCCTAACCCCCATAGATCAGCAATTAGATAAGATGGCTCATGAATGTTCTGCCTTCCTAGAGGATGAGCTTTTTGAAAGCAAAGACCTTCTTCATCTCTGTCCATAGCACTTGGTGGACTCTACTGAGTGTTTGTTCGAGACTTAGTAAAGTCCCTTCTCTTAAGTACATTTGCCTGTGGCCCTATCTCTCCGACTTTCAGGCCCCTTGTGGGCTCAGACAGTGTTCCGAACCTCTCATGTCCCCAGCAGAGATGGAATATGCACTCAGTATCTGCTGGCTGATGGAATCATTAAGTGGTATCTTCAGCAGCCCAGGGCTCAGGACATAGTAGGAGCTCATTAAAAGGTAGCCAGGCTGCTGTTACTATTGTTAACAGAGAGAGAGAGAGAGAGAGAGAGAGAGAGAGAGAGAGAGAGAGAGAGAAACAGGGAGGGAGAGAGAGAGAATAAAGGAGGTAAAGGTGGGGACCAGTCACCCACTTTGGTGTGAAGTACGGACATTGATTGGAAGACTATTTCAGAGAAACAAAATGGCCCTTTATTCGTTTTGGGAAAGGGAGGAGGGTTAACAAGAGAGAGTCTTTTTCAAGTGTTTGCTCCATCTTGCTGCCACTTTACTATGTGTGGCTGCTGTTGCTATGGCAATTCTTTAAGCAATTGAATAGAACAGCACTGAGTTGTTGCAAACCAGCTCTAATTGCTCCTGTGCACCAGGCCTGCCCACACGACCACTCTCAGCTCAGCATTCCCTTTTTCAGATGTGTATTTTCATAAATCTGTAAGCATTGTGCAGCTCCCTTGCTCTCATGACATTGCCGTCCTCAGGCAGAGGGCACAGGCAGCAGCTCTGGGTGGGAGAGAGGACGCTGCCAATTTTCTCCGCGTGAGTGAGCAGTGCGACCCCCCATGTTCAAGCAGGTAGCAAGATGTGAGCTCAGCAGTGCCTTGAACCAAATAAAACATTCGTGGGACAGGTTTATGATATGTGTTTATGACATGTGGGGGGGACAGCCTTTTGTGACACACAGGGGCCAGAATTCAACTAACTGTGACACACGGCAATTAGTCAGTTTCATGACCTTCAGAATATATGACCCTTCTTTAAGACACTTTCAATTAAAAGTTATAATAGAAACAATTTCATCATGACTTTAGCTTCTTTTGAATCCTGGCAGTGCACAAAACTCCAAAGGGATATAGAGGTATTTCATGTAATCTCATTTTTTTAAAAAAGTGACAAGCAATATTCCCATTTTATAGATGGGGAAGTCGAGACTAAGAAGAGGTAAGTAACCAGCTTCCAGTTACAACAATAGACATAGCAGCACCAGGATTCAAATCCATATCTGTAGTGCCTATTTATTCCTATGCTGCCTCCCATGGGATTACTTGGAAATGGATTTCCGTATACATTTAGAACTTTTCCTGTCATTGTTCCCAAAAACCTAATAACCAGTGGGGAATTTTTCTTCCTGAAATATTTGTAAAATTAACTTACACTTATAGTGTACACATAGCTGAAGGCAAGAAGTAGGGCACTGCCATACATGGGCCTGAATGAGACTTCACCCAGGAAGCTGCATTTCTGTGGCTGCCTGAGTGGAAGGTGTCTGTGTGTGGTACTGACAGCCTTTAACAACTCAGTCTAATAATACGTTGGAATGGTAGAAGTGTGTTTGGAATTTTTCTTTCTTTCAATGTAAAATTCATGTAATAAAAAAAGTAAAGGAACAAAATATGAACACTGTTCCTCTTAGAAATCATATAAAACAGGAATTTGAGAGCCTACAATAAGTACTTTGATTCATTGACTTAAATGAGTTTTATTGAATAGCTATTTTGTGCCAGATGTCACAATGCATAATGCAACAGCAATACACCAGGAAACTTGCAGCCGCAGGAAACAGAGATGCAGCTGTGATAATATGGACTGTATTAACTATCAGGGTTGGTCAGATATAGGGAGTTCAGTCACTGGTTAATTGAACAACTCACTGATATCAGTAAACCCATCTTCTCACAGCCCAAAGCACCAGGTCTGGAGCTGGCTATGTCCCTTGTAGGCATTATATCCTCAGTTTTCCAAAGGTAAGAAGACCCTCGCCCCTTGGTCTCTCTTACAATTTAGAAAAACTTCCCCCTCAGCTCTCCTGGCGAATTCTCCTCCTGTGTCACTGAACAGAGCTGAGTCACAGACCCAGGCCCTAACCAGGCCCTGGCAAGGAAATGAGGGCACCAAAATTGCCTTAGATGTGTGGAGCCTGCCCTGGCTCTAGGAATGGAACTTCCAGCTTTTGTCCCCACAGGGGAGCACCAAACAAGAACACCATGGAGATCATGTTGGGAATGAGAAGAGGAATTGAAGGCCGAGTGAGCAGCCAAGGATTGTGACCAGAGACAAATGATCCAGGCAGTCAGGGAGTTTTCATTCAAGAGAAATAGATAGGAATGGAGGGGACAGATGGAGGAGTCACTTAGGGTGTCTCATCTGCACTCTAAAAGAGGTGAGCAGCATTCTTTGCATTCACTTCGGAGTGGCTATGAAGAGCTCAAGGAGCTAGCATTTGCCTGGGGGTGAAGGAAAAGTCGGTGAGCTGTGCGAGGCTGAGAGGAGCCTGGGCTGTGGCGAGCAGGGAGAAGGTGGCACATTGTGAAGGTAGGGCTGGATGTTGGAAGAGCTCTTTTGGAAGTGCAATCAGGTGGCCTTCCCAGGCTCTGTGCAGCACTCTTCTCCAATCTTCTCCATGCTCCTAGGCAGTAATTTTCCACCTGAAGTCAATTATCACTGGATCTGAGCACAGTCTGAGCCAGAGCACAGGGGAGATATTCCGGATTCTGAGATAGGTGGACTCCATCAACTCAGTCGGCTTTGCGCTGGGATTGTTTTCCTCACAGAAGCTTTTGTTTTTGAGGGTGATATTTTGAGAACTGCTGTTCTCGGTGGGAATATCTTAGTTATGTACAGCAGCGCCATCTCTGTGACTACATTTTCTTGTTTAACACATGGCTGTCTTTATAATGAGTGTCTTCTTTATGTGAGGTTATCAGAGTAACTCTGAATCTATTTTACAACTAAATTAATGATATCCAGGAAACATTTATTTGGCTCCTTTTCTATTTATAATATTGTTACCAACTAATTGCCTTTGAATGTTCCTACTTACAGGGTTCTTTGTGGTAGTTAAAATCCATCCCACGTAGGTGAATCCCTGATGCCAGTCAGGGCTACCCAGTCACTTGTGAAGTTTCTCTTCTTGTCATAATGACAGGAGCAATCATAAAAATTTATACCAGGGCAAAGGACCAGGTTGAGATAACATCTAAAACACAATAATATGTATTTTCCCCGATTTTAAAGTAATACATTTTTATTGTAAGACATTTGGGAAAGACAGAAAAGCATAAGGAGGAAAAAAAAGTCACTCACACTCCCACCACTCAGAAAGAACCAGCATTAAATTTTGGTGCATTTCCTCCCAATTGTTGTTATGTGTTTTTACATAATTGAGCTTATACAGTCAATACAATTTTCTTTTTCCATGTAGTCTTTATCATACAAGTCCTCTTTCTACCGTGAGGTCATATCTGTAAATAGTCAGCTGTAAATAACTAGATATTTCTTTGCTTGAATTTACTTACCTATTCCCTGCTTGAGAACAATTTAATTTTTGTTGTTGTTTTGATGTGGATTTTTATATATACAGATTTGTTGGCATTTGTAGCTTTGCCTTCAAGTAAATTTCCATCAATATGAATGCTGAATTGAAAGACTATTTGTATATGAACATATAGAGAGAGCGAAATGTATGCACACTTCAGCAGTTCACCTTAATAATAAGTTCCTGGAAGCTAAAGGCTACCATTTTGAGCGCCTCTTGTAGTTGTAGAGGCCAAAAGTAATTTACATTAATCTCATGATGTCTCAATAAATTTAGTATTAATATATTTATACAAGTCTTTCTCTTCCTCATATGTGTGTGTGCATGTAGTTTATTTTAAGGTTCTTCATGCACTTGCCAAATTAGTTGTTATAAGTATTTCACTATTGTTCATTGTTATCAACTTTCTACTTACAGCCATCTGGGATACAGCTAGGAGTTTTTATTCCTTATCTTTGTTAATATGTTTTTTAAAATGCATTGTTTAATTTTAAGTTCTTAAAATATCTGGTAAAGGGGACTAGGGAGATAGCTCCATAGCACAAGTACCTGTCTAGCAAGTGCAAGGTCGTGAATTTGAACTCTGGTCCTGCAAAAATAAATAAATATCATATCATATCATATCATATCATATCATATCATATCATATCTGGTACCATTCAATTCTTTGCATGTTTGTTAAGCAGATAATTTTCTGCCTTTTGTCCACTTAACTGATTCAGTCTCCCTGCCTTTCTTTTTTTTTTTTTTTTTTTTTTTTTTGTACTGGAAATTGAACTCAGGATCCTGTGCTTGCCAGGCACGCACTTATTCTACTAACCTATCTCCCCAGCCCTAGCTATCTCCCTGGCCCTCAATCTCCATGCTTTTTAATTTTTTTCCTGTGTCTAATTCTTATTCATGTAAGTTTTCATGTGTTCATTGTTAAACTTATGCATTTATAGAAATATGTATTTTTCTAGATTGGTACCTTTTTCCCTCAAATATGCACACAAGCACAACATCCCCTCCCCTCCATATACCACCTCACAACTTCAGGCAGCAGGATTTGTTTTCCTTGCGGGCGGTGGGGGGAGGGGGGACGATAACCAGGAGTCAGCAGGATTTCATCATGTTTGTTCACACCCTCCACGCTGTATTTTTCTGGAACATATTAAGGCAAAATTATGTGTTTAGTTTTGCTCTTAAATTGTGTTGGTTATGTTAGTGAGCATTTCTAAAAAAAAAAAAAGTTGACATTTTCTTTTCCTTCAACTATTTTCTACAATTTAAACCTGAAAATTTGAAACAACAGTACAATTAATATGCATTTAACCTTCACCTAAATTCATCAGCTTCCTTTCTACATATACACACTCTACACCTTTTGTTTCATTTCAGGCTTGTTTTGCTTTCTATTTTGCTAATCCAGACGAAAGTAAGTTGCAAATATCATGGTTCCCCTCTCTAAATAGTTTAGCCTATTTCCCCTTAGAATGCAGACATTTCCTAATGTAATCACAAAGCCATTACACTCTCAGGAAATTTGATTGATACAATAATGTTATCTAATATAAATAGTTTATAAGCTATATTTAATTCTCCCCATCGACACTAAAATATCTTTTGTAATGATTTTTTGTTCTTTTTTTTTTAAAATATACTGGGGCTCAAAGCAAAGATCACACCTTACATTTCATTGTTATGTCTCTTTAGTGCCCTTTAATCTACAGAACAATCTCTCTTGACTTTTGTTTGATTTTGTTCTGGTCTTTCATGACATTGACATTTTGGAAGCCTCCAAGCCACTTACTTGTCTTATGGACTGCTTTGCAGTATGGATTATCTGACTGTTAGCTTAGGACTTTTCCAACAGGCCAAGAGGCCTCACGTTCATCTTTTTTTCTTTTTTTATTGGTTGTATGTTTGCAATACATAATACTTTCATTTGTCTTGGGGAATTGGTGCATATACTTATCATATCACATCTTGCTCACTTTGCTCCCTACCCACCCGCCCTCCCTTTTCTTCTATCCTCTTTCCCATCTCCTACAGTCATCTTGTACATTTCCTACCCTTGCCCTGGAGTCAGCCTTTTCTTCAAGGAATGCTGGTATTATCAGTGGGGAACGGTATGCAGAAACCAGGTTCTAGGGGTTAAAGTTTGCTCACTGCTTCTTGGGATTGCAGCTGCCAGACCCGTTAAGTGGACAGATCTGGGGAATATATCACATAATCCCACAGTGGCATCTAGCATCTCTGTCTCTGTATGTTCACATAGTTAAAGCCATGGGTTCATACCAATGGCTTCAGTTGCAATCCAAAATAGAAGTCATTCCAATTTCCTCCCTTTGCATATTAGTATATTACTATATTCCACAAAAGTGAAAAACCTTGCCTCTGTTGTGTCAATAAATTTATTTTTATGGAACTTCTAATTCTATTACTACCCCTGTGTCCCTCGCCATCCAGAGGCCCCTGCCCTTTTTGGATACTGATTGAATACTGCTCCTCTTACACAAGTGTTCTCTCCTCAGACACCAATACCAGGGCTAGGCCTCTGCTAACAGCTCCCCTTCATGTTGCTATTCCAGACCCTACCTGAGTTCTCACATCCATGCTGTCACTGTCCCTGCTCTACCCCTTCCCGCCACAGGCTCTGTTACTCTACACAGCTGTACTTTGTCCATCTCTTCTGTATAGATGGCCTCTGTGCCCATTCAGGATCTGATAACCATGCTGGGTCCAGGACCCAAGAAAATACCCCAGTTCTCCATTTTAGGCGCTACCACCCCCTGCTAAGCCATCATATGTGCTGTCCATCCATCCCTCCCTCAACTTCCTCCCCCCAACACACACACATACACACACACACGCACACGCACACGCACACGCACACGCACACACACACACATGTACACACCATAATAGAAGCCTTCTCAGTGAATACTGGATTGGGGAGGGAGGCTTTGTGTTTGTATCTTAATTTATTTTTTTTTTTTTAAGAAAAGCATTTTCCTCTTACTCTAATCTGGTGTCCAAGCGCTTGCATACAGTTAAGCCTTCAGGCCTAGATGGTGAGCATAGTTACAATAAGGTGGGAAGGCGATTTTGAGTTGTCATCTAAGCTATATCTCAAGCAGTGCCAGAAATGATCAGCAGGGGTATGTCACTCTGTTCTTTCCAGGCAAGGTTAACCCAGCTGTATTGCTCTACCCACGCTGTTCCTGCTCCTGTCAACTAGTTCCGTTCTATCAGTGGTCAAGCACAAGACTATGTATGTTGTCTTTGGAGAGAAATGGGGACACTATCAGCCGCAAAGCAGTACATTCAGTTTTGAATGTAACTTGGAGGCAAGTTACCTAACCCCTGTAGGCCTCAGTTTCTCTAACACTAAAAGGAAGAGATGGACTGGATGAAATACAGAGAATTTTCCTTCTCTCATGTCCCTAGAACCTGGACCTTAGCTGGCCTCCTTAGCAACCAGGGAAAGAGGGAAGAAAATTTGCATTGGAAATTTTGCAGAATCTTCCAGTTGTTTCAGTTCCACTGGGTATCAAACAAATAAAGATACCCATTTAGAGTCACCCTAAGAAAGTTTCTGACTTGAAATCCCTACTAATATGCAGACATCAGGTATAGAGAGCTTAGAAGTAAGCCTTGGGCTTCCAACCTGATTCTCTGAGTCCAAAGCCTGAGCCCTATTTTTAGGCCCAGCTAATTCTTGCTGTGGGTGTCGGGTGAACAGGGAGCACTGGGCTGTACTGGATATCAGTCCACAGTAAAGCTAGCCCTTTGCACATTACCTCAGAAGTCAGGGAAGGGCCACCCCACAGGATGCAGGGAAGGAAGTCCAAAGGTAGACAGGCATCAGAATGACATTAGAGCAGCAGTTAGTTACTTAAATGGGAGAGAGGGGAAGGAAAAGGACATTAAAAAGTCTTAAGGTGTGTTATGTACCTATACCAATTTCCCATGACCAGTGCAGTCATTATCTACTTTAAACCATCTACCAACAAAGCTTAATTTTTTTTTAATTGCTTGATTGGTCCAACTTCCATTCAGAGAAGCACTACAGTTGTAGCTCATTCTATAGTTTCCAGAAGTGTTTGAAAATTTGGGCAGCATGTCTTTGTCAGATTCGTCAAGTGCACAGCTGTGAGCCACACGCACTTTCAGACACCTGCACCTCCCATTTAATCTGATCTTTACAGCAGCCCTGAAGGCATGCAGCATTATCCCCATTTTTCAGCTTAGGAAACTGAGAATTTGGCGAAGGTCACACACCCACTCATGCCAGAGCTCATAGTTGAGCCAATGTCTGCCGACTGCACGTTTGCTCCTCCTGCCACCGCTGCAAATTATGTACAGCCCTTTTGAATGCTGCAGCAGACGTGTGCACCCTTCCAGGGCCACCCCCACGTTTGGAAGTCATCCCGGTGCGTCAGTTGTGCTAGGTGGCTTCCTCCCACTCTGTTGAGGTCTGTGATGCTCCGTCAGCGCCAGCTGCTGGAATAGGCCACAGGCCTGTGCAATGAGGAAGGAGCCCTGAAAAGAGATGCGAAGGAACTCTAGTCCCCATGATGCTGAGAAGGACACTCACCTTTCCTCATTTGAATCTACAAGTCCTAGTCCCAGGATGCTGTTCCTGCCCGAGATCGGCATCTGTAATGGCCTCTGAGCTTTCAAGTGAAGTGAGCCAAGTGCCGGCCCATTCACTCGCACCCCACTCCCGTGGCCAGGGGCCATGCTCCCCCTCGAAGCCAGCACAAGGCGAGGTCCTCATGGGGCCTGGCCCTCTGCGTTCACGGAGGAAAAATGAAAGTTGCTTTATTCCCTGGCCTCTTCATGTCTCCCATTATGAGGAGCGGGCTCCACAGTGAGGAGCCGGGGCTGTGATATTTCTGCTTCAGCGTGAGAGATTCATATGTTTGACTAATCAATTCTTTGGCACTGACTTCCCGGCCTGCATTTTGTTCTCTTGCTTTTGATCGTCTGTTTGCCTTTTTGCCGTTCTGCTGGTTCTTGTTTGGCGCTTTTATTTTCCAGGAACACTTTGACCTACTCGAACCGCTATATTCTTGTCCCTCTCTCCCTTTGTCATTTTTCTCTCTGATTTTGGTTTCCTGCATGATTGACCGCACATAGCTTCTGCATGCAAGCAGAGTGGAGACCCCCAAGTCACGAGGCCTTGATAACTGCTGGGTTTTGTTTGGAAAACCTAGGGACACTGAACCACAGATAGCCCTGGGCCACCTGGCCCCATCCCAGCCTCATCTCGCCATGCGCAAGAGCCGCTGTTGGCTTGGCACTCTGTGGCTCACAAAACCCTCTCTAATGCTCACAGAAAACTGTAAGGGAGGAGGTGCAAATAGCAATATCAGTCACATCCTTCAAGTGAGGAACCTGAGGACTAGAAACAGGATGTGACTTTCCCAGTGTTCAGAGTTCATAAGTGGCCAAGCTGGGACCAGAACCTGGGTCTGCCCTGAGGCCAGGTTTTATTCTGCTGCTGCAGGTGTCACCTGATTGCTGACTTCATCACTCTTCAGCCAGCAACAGGGCAGGCAGCTGCTCTGTGCTCCAGGCTGAGATGGGATGTAGTATCGAACGCCACATGCATCTTGTCCTGGCATAGTCTTGCCTGGTACAGCTGCCACCTCATGAGCACTTAGCGAGTGCCCAGTGTAGTGCTGAGCAAGGGCACCAGCCCTCAAATCCTTATGGTAGCCTGACCTCAAAGCAGTGAGGTGGCTCCTGGAGGCTCCCCTTCAGTGCCAGAGGCTGAATGGGGTCCAGATCTGACTGCCTTAGACATCCTGGCTCTTAACTGAAGAGCCACTACTTGGAATTGTGCAGCATAGCAGAGCAGTCCTACCTGGGAAAGCCTCTGAGAAGCCTTCCTGGGTGTGGGGTGTTTGAGTGGAGCCTGTTGGCATGAACAGGACTTGGCCACCAAAGAAGGGGACGATGTAGCAAGCCTCTGCACAGCTTGACTCCTGTCCTCTATTGAGGTCACATTGTTGTCCTAAACAATGTTTTCCATCTGCAATTCAAGATTGGAAGAGTCCTGTGGCCTCTGCATGAATCTCCCCCACAGCATGCCACCCAGGCTTTCTCGTTATGAATTATGTTATGAATAATTCTAGTTATGAATATTTTCAGCACCCTATTATTCTGCGTTTAAAATTCCCTGTTAGGAGTGGGGATACAGCTCAGGAGCACAGTGCCTGCCTGATAAGTTCCAGGTTCTGAGTTTGATTTCTGGTACCAAAAAAATCAATAAAATTCTCCTGTTATGAATCCTAATTTTAGTGGGAGGCATCCCATCTATCCCCTTCACCCCATGCCTCACACTGGGAAAACATAAAGGTCACAACTGTTGGCCTTGGAAGCAGTCAGCACCATTGGCTGGACTGCGAGTAGGAACTGGGGCTTCACCATTTCTGGCTGTGGATAGTGGCAGGGGTCCTGAAGGCCTGGGTCACATCCCACTGTCCCAGTTTTGCTGCTTGCTCTGATACAGGGAGATCTCCCCCTGAAGCTTCTCTTCCTCACCTATAAATTGGTAACAATCCTACTCTTCCCACCCTATATGGCTGCTGTTCATAAAACAAGGTGGAAAGTGCTGCATAAACAGCATTTCCCCTCAATATTATATTGGAATAACACATAAGTAGACCTTTGTCCATTTGCAGGCACACTAGTTATCCCATTCCATACAGCTTATGCCTGCACATAATGTATGCAAAGTTTATGGTCCATAAATTCACCCACTGTCAAAGTCAGGCATGGTGGCACATGCCTGTAGAGGCTGAGGCTGGAGGATCACTGTGAGTTCAAGACCAGGCTAGGCTACAAAATGAGTTCAAAGCCAACCTGAACTCTACAGCAAAAATGCTGTCTCAAAAAGACCTTAAAAAATTTGTTTTCACTCACTGTCCTGGTATCCAGTCAGTTCCTGAGTCTAGCCAGATACAGGGAACACAGAGATCAGAGCTCCTGCCTTTGAGAAGTCCTCAATAGAAGCTAGAGCCACCAGTGGGAAACCAGGTATTGGTTGTATCTTCCTGAGTTGAAGCAGAGGGGAGGGGAAGGCAGGGGAGTGTACAGAGCTTATGCAGTTTTGTGGAGGAAGCGGGAAGAGTGCACCAATAGGGTCATTTTCCAGGATTCTGCAGCAGAGTCTTTGAAAGGGGAAATTGCTGCTCCAAGAAAAGAATGACAGGATGTGACAGGGCAGAGATGACTGTAAGGTTTTATGGGAAGGTTGACCTGAAGGAACTGGCTTCTCAGAAGTGAGGAGGAGATGGGGTAATTGAGGAGGGCCTGAGTGCAGAATCCAGCTCATCAGTGAATGGAGAATTCCCTAGCTGAGGTCAAGAGCACAGCAGGCTGAATGAGGGAAAAACAAAAAGTTCTGGATCGGAGCAAGAAGCTGAAGGAGCACATGGGTGATACAGGCAGACCTCAAGCCTGCCCTTGATGTGGCTGGCCTGCATTTGAGGGCTGAGAGGCTCCCATCTCTTGCTGACTGCTACAGGACCACTAATTCTCCCCTACAGCTGCCTCCAGAATTCCATCCCCACTTTACAGATATGGTGCCAGCAGGTATAGTCAGCCAGTGTGAGCTGGCCGGAACTTAGAAGATAGGCCCATCTGATGCTACAGCTCACATACTCTGGGACAGCCAGATCTCACCTCTTATGTGTTCTCTGTCAGCCTATTCTACAAATTTGGGCCACCTTACATTGACCTCTGAGCTAGAGGTTCTTTGTCCATTGTCTGTCAGAGATCAGGACTCCTCACATCCCCTGCAGACGTTGGTGTGTGTTGGAGATGGAGGATTTCCAGGTGAGCCTTCCCCTGCCCACCTGTGACAGTGTCCCTGCTGCCCAGCCAGACAAGTGCCTCACGGCTTCTTCCCTCCTCTTCCTTGGTTTTGTGTTCCCTTCCTTCACCGTGCCTTGAGGAGGCTGATGCTATATTGTGACATAAACATACATTTTGTAAGTCATAGTTTTACTTTGTATTTGAATAAGCTGTGTGCGCACAGCATGTGAGATGTTTGAAGGGCCCAGCTGGAGGTAATCTGCTTTGAATCTCTCTGGCTTCAATTTTTTCAAGTTTGAAAAATGTATTAGGAAGAAGACAACATTATGATAATTGGAAGTTCAGCGTATCTGTCTTTTTCCTCTATTCTTTTATACTGTTTTTAGATACAATTAACACTTCACACTTCACCTGGTCCCCACTTGGTTACCTTTGATGCTTCTTTGATATTTATTTAGATTTCATGCCACCTTTGCTTTGAATTCTGTGGTTAAGAGAATCAATAAGTTCTAAAACAAGCATTTTCCTTCACTGGAGGTGCTCAATTAGTAGATTACACACCTGTGGATGTCCACTTGTCTTTTCTCATTTGTCAAAAGATCATGGCACAATTATATGAAAATGGTAAAGAAAAGCAACTGCCATCAAATCGAAATGCCTGCTGTGAAATTGCAGAAGCAGCTCATTTTATTATAATTTCCTGAACAGAGCACTTCACAGAAGATGGGAAAATGTATGGCGAGAACTTCCTGGGTGTTGTCTTGGAATTTACAAGTCATGAATAATGCATTTAATTTTAAATGGCTATATTCTCTGTAAGCATGTGAGAGTGCAAACTTCAAAGTCTTCTCAGAATTTGACTCTCTCCTATCAGGTGCAGACAGTGTGATCCCACAGCCATCACAGAAAATGAAAGTTTGCCAAAACTTTTGCTACTTTCCCAGTTTTCTTTTTGGAGCCTTGTCTTGTATAACATTGGCTCTGGACTCCCCAAGTATAACCAAGGCAGTGTTTTCTTGATTAGTTTCACCTCCTTTTGCCTATATTATTTGAGAGCTGTCACGTAATGTCATCATTAACCCATTGCCGATGTGCTTTAAAAAGAATCCTGAAACTCTAGATGGATTTTGATGCTAGAACTTGAAGGATAAAAACTTGTTTTCAGAGTGAATACATTTTAAGAGGAACTGAATAAAGCCAAATGAAGTTTCATAGTGGAAATAGAAATGTTTTTGACTCTCTGAACACTAGTTATTTTAAGACAAAAAAATAACTTTTCTATATTAATATTTTCTGCTTTAATTCATTGGGGAAGAAGGTAAAATCTCACACAATCAACCTAAGTAGCTCTCAGCCTAGAACTTGCACATAAACATATAGCAAATGAATTAATACACTTGATTATGACTGTTGTCACCCAAAGTGATGGTAAAGATTTGTATTTTTAAGTTTGGATTATGTAGTACATCATCTTTCTATAGATAATAAGCAGTATTTAGAATTCTCTTTTGAACAGAAGTTCTGGGTTTCAGAAGAGAAAACAGTATGGGTCACATACTTGTTCTTCTTAGCCTTGTTACCTTTGTAAAAGCCTTACATTTAAAAAAAAAAAAAAAAGCATATAGAAATGTTACATCATTCATGCATTCTTACATTTGAATATCTTGTTTATTTTCTTTGCCCTAAAAGCAATATATTTTAGTGGAAAGACTCCTTGGCCCTAAAACATTGGGTTTGACTCCAGTCCTGCAGTTTTCTGGTTGTGCAAACCCACACAAGGAGCTTGTTCTTTGATCCTATTTCATTTGTGAAATGTCTTCATTACCCTTAACTCAACGTGTTGTTGCGAAGATAAATGTAGAAACATGTATTACTATTTATAATAACAGCTCTTAAATACTGATTGTTCTGTGCCGTTTGAAGTGCATTACACAGATTCCTCACCGCAACCCCATGAGAAGTAAATATGGTGCTAGGATTTTTCCTGTTTTACAGATGAAGAGACTAAAGCACAGAAAGGTTCAGTGACTTGCCCAAGGTCACACAGCTAGGAAACATTAGGGCCAGGATTCTATTGCAAAATAATGTCCTTGCTCTTACACAGCTCTGCTGTGCTGTCTCTCAGAGAAGTTCAGGTCTGGGAACTCTCAGAGCTCAGGTCCAGAAGGGGGTCCCTCTCTCCCTGAGGAGCAGCCACCCGGTAGATAGTGCTTCTTGCCCACTCCTCCAAGTCTCAGGGCGCTTGTCTACAGGAGGCTGCATTGCTCCATAGGAGAAACAGTGTCCCTACTCCAAGGCCGTGTGGGAGTGTCATGGGAGGGGGGCTTAAATTTTCTATTTCTAAATTCCAAAGCTAGTTTGGACTATATTTACAGCATTTAGCACGTGAAGAAACATTGGGAAAGTGGGCTTTTAAGTGGAACGGTTGTGTAATGGAATATTTCACGTTCCGGTTCAGCCATAAAGCTCAGGGCTGATAAACAAAGCATCTGAAGCCAAATGGCTCCTCATCTGACCCCAATTAAAATAAAGATTTCATTCCATTCTGTCCTGACAGAGAGGAACATATTGTTGCCTTTAAGGGAGTTTGGTTTAGTTAATGAAAGAATTTTATTTCATTTTTCCCCCCAAATACAATATCTAATTAAATAAGATTCAATTTGTTAGGACTTCTGGTAGGGATGTGTTAACTCTTTTAAAGCTGTGTTGCCTACATGCCTCAAGATGTCGAGAATGCTTGTGATTCCCACTTCACAATCCATTGTTTGAAGAAGAAATAAGGCCAAGTTATCTTAAAGACAGACATCTTCTCCAAGGTATTTCTGTTTACACACAGATTATAGCAACCTGTGTGTGGATTCTGTATAAAATATCACATATTTACATAAAGCCACATTTCCTAGAAGCATTTGTACTCCTACATATTGTAATTTACCAATCACGATAGATCTGTCCATATAGAATATATCACACAGAGAGTTATAGCTGCTAAAATATGTTAGGTAACATAAGTTGGATATTGATGCCAAATTATCATAGAGTTCCTTCAGAGTTATCTTGAAGAAATATGTGACTGTCTCAAGACTTCAGCATTTAACATTAAAAGTGAATGCCAGCCAGGCTGGTTTTACAGAGAGGAGAGATTCTTATGTCTTGTTTTTGATATGTTCCATAGCACTTTGTAACTCTTGGGTCCATAATACACAAACAGAACCTTTTAGTGCTATTGTAGAGAAGTTCCCTTTGGCTCGGGAGGCACAGGTAGGCAGGTGGGTTTAAAGGCTCTGCACAGTCACCTCCAGCCCCTACTGCAGGAACACTGACCAAGTGTCATGAGGCCTGAGCCTGGGCAAGCCTCTCCCTCTTGTGAACTTCATTTTCATCCTTAAAAACGACAGGGTGGGGTCAGCAAGTCTCTAAGGGTTCCCTCAGATCTGCCTTGCTCAGATTCTGTATTCAGTAGAGCAGAAAGTACATGGTGTTCTTAAATCCTCTAAGAATTTATAGTCAGATGCTAAGGATTTATGGCCTGAGATATAAAAAGTCTTTAAGTCTATAAAACCTAAGGTATTTAAATCGTATTTTTGAAAAGATTCTGTGACTTTCCAGTGGTTCTTTCTGATATTCAGTGAGCCTTTACCCAGTGATATTGAACACTGGTCTATGCAGGCTTGGTACCAAGTATACAAAGATCTGTCACTCATGGTCCTGCCTTCCAGATGTTTTGCTAAAAGGTACTCCAGTCTGCAGTGTACCTTAGGGGTAGTAGGCAACAAGAGGCACATGTTCAAGAACATCATCATGAGGGGAGAGGATATTTTGGCCAGCTTTGAAGGCTAAGTGTGGTTTTGCCAGATGAAGAAGCAGAACTCACTCTAGACAGTCATGTCAGAGCAAAGAACACAGCATAGCAGGCCAAAGCCATGAGTTCCTCACTAGTAAAACAAATGGAGACTGAGAAAGGAGTGGCAGAAAGGATAACAGTAGAAAGGGAGGCTTGCCAAAAGTGCTAGAATCTTAAGACATTCCTTCCTAAGGAGTATGGCCAATGTGTTTCCAACTGGATAATGAGTGTTCTTTCAATTTAAAAAAAATGGGATCAAGAGACTATGAATATGGTTGACTCGGTTCCCTCTGGAAATGCCCAGTGCCCCACAAGGGCTCTGCAGTTCTCTCAGCAATTACCAGTCATGCATCACACAATAGCATTCCAGCCATTGACAGACTGCAGATACAATAGCAGCTCTGTACTATGATAACAGGGCTGAAAAATTCCCAGCATCCAGTGCTATTGTAGCCATCATAATGCCCTCGCGCAATACATTCCTCACATATTTTTGATGATGCTGGTGTAAACAAGTGTATCATGCTACCAGTCATATGAAAGTATAGCACATGGCAATACTTGGCATGTTACTGGTTTTGTGTTTATGGTACTGGTTCATATACTTACGTTACTGGTATGTATGTATTATACTTTTTATTGTTATTGTATGCCCCTTATACATATTAAGAAGAAAGCTTACTGTAAAACCATATGCCATGTAATAACCTTATGCATCTCATGTTTACTATATCTCTTGATTGAATTCTTTTCTCTTGTGCTTGATTTTTTTTTTTTTCTTGTTTCAGAACTTTCATTTGTTTGTTTATTTTTATGGCCGACTCAGCCTGCCCTGAGGGCAGGGCTGGTGCACCACGTGGTACCAGAGATCAAATCGTGGTCCCTGCAGCCACCCAAGCTTTCCTAAGCAGGCGCTTTAGACCACTGAGCCATCCTGCCGGGCCACTCTTGTGCTTGATTTAATCTCTTGCTGTTTTATGCCATGCAGTGGATGTATACATACTTGTATACGGATACACATAATAGCCTAAGTGTGCTATACTATCCAGGTTTGAGTAGTTGCATTTTGTGTTGTGTCAACTGATGACACATTTTTTTGAGTTTTTTTATTACTTTTAATAAGAAATAACAACGTATAACAATGTGACAATTTCAAAACATGTTAGCACTACATTTCAATATTTGATACAATGCATATTGTTGTACTATTAGCTAAGCACAGCCCAGGGTGTAGGTGTTATAATTTTTCAAATCATTATTGGTACAATCAAATTTCTTCTCATTGAACTAAGAAAAAGCAGTTGTATACATAATCCAATGTTCGATAATCGTAGTGGGTTATTGGTAAAACTGGCAATCTTAGAAGCTGTTAATTTAAGCCTTTTACAGTTCAACATTCTAATCTAGCTTTCCACTTTATGCCTTGTGGTTAAACTTTTCTGTGGTGGTTAAGGGCAAGCTTAAGCATGACCTGTATAGCAAAACATGTAACTTTTGTACTTCTCAAGGTCAGTCAAATCCCCTCAGGATTTACTTTGGAACCATGTGCAGTGCTTTGTAGAACTGTTGGATGACACATTTTTTTTAATGACACATTTTGAGAAGCAATGCATGACTGGACTAGACTGGACTTGGTTTAACCCAATGAGTCTTAAGCTTACTGATCTTTGAATCTTGATGAGGCAGAAGGCCATTACAGGTGGGGAAATCCACTGGAAAGTTACTAGGAACATTTTATAAAGACTTTTAGACGCACCAGGGAGGACCAGGACATAGCTCAATAGAATAGCTCCTGCCTGGCAGGCATGAGGCCCTGAGTTCAATTCCCAGTATAAAAATAAAAGAACAACCTGCCAGGGGGGCTGGATTTGGAAAAAATGGCAGAGAAGAACATTATCACTAGTATCAAATATATAGACATCTGCGTAAGATCTTTTTTTTTTTTTAAGCCAGATGTGGTGGTGCATGCCTATAATACCAGCACACACTGGGCTTGCTGCAAGTTTGAGACCAGCCTGGGCTACAAAGTGAGCTCAAGGCCAGCCTGAGCTGCATGGTAAGATTCTGTCTAAATAAATGAACAAACAAACCACCCTGGTTATTTTGAACCCAAGATCCTTTCACTGAGCAAAATCCCCAGATCTTTTCCTTACTTTAACATAAGCCTTAACTAAATTGCTCAGACTGGGCTTGAATTTGCAGTTCTCCATGTTAAGCTAGTAGCAGCCTTATACAACAGTTGATCAAAAATACAGTGAATGAGGCTGGGGAGGTATCTCAGGGCATAAGTGCCTGCCCGGCAAATAAAAAAAAAACACACAATGACTGTTTAAATTTTGAAGATTTTATTACACTAAAAGATATATTTCTATTTATTCTCAAAATACAGTCCCTCTCCCATTATACATACTTATTCCATCATTATTGCCCCCTTTCTAAGCAATCCCAGAAATCTTCTTGTGTATCTTTATAAAGTGTGATTTAAAAAAAAAAAAAAATAATATATATATATATATATATATATATATATATATATATGTATGTATGTATGAAATGCTATTGCCAAGAGCCATCCAAGCAAAAAAGCAAAAGGCAAGCTTGTAGAAATATTACAGTGTGTCCTCACTCACCTTTCACAGATTTGGCACTGTGCAACTTCTGGCTCTTCCCCAAAATCAAAATGCTGTGGAAGATAAATATTCTGAATCAAGTCGAGAAATCAAGGAAGCCACAGCAGTACAAATAAAGATGCTTACCAAAAAGAACTTTGAGAACTGCTTCAGAAAGTGACAGGAATGGAGCCGGGCGTGGTGGTGCACGCCTGTAATCCCAACACTCAGGAGGCTGAGGCAGGAGGATTGGTGCGAGTTGGAGACCAGCCTGGGCTACAAAAGTGAGCTCAATGCCAGCCTCAACTTCATAGTGAGACCCTGTCTCAAAAAGACCAAAAAAAAAAGAAAGAAAGAAAGAAAGTGACAGGAATGATAGGATAAGTGTATTGCAATAAGGGGTATTTTGAGGGAGATGGATGGCAATGTGTCTTGCTGTATAATAATTTTTATTTAAACTCACACCGTATTTTTACCTCATTCTATTCACCTCACATTCAACACATCTCTTGTTAGAGCCAGGCGTGGTGACACACACCTGTAATCCCAGCACTTGGGAAGCTGAGGCGAGAGAATCGATGTGAGTTCAAGACCAGCCTGGGCTACAAAAGTCAGCTCAAGCCAGCCTGAGCTGCATAGCAAGACCCTTTCTCAAAAAAAGATCAAGAAAAAAATATATCTCTTATTTGCATTATTTTTTTGTGTTTGATTTAATTTTCATACTGTTCTGTGCCATACAATGGGTGACATAAATGAACACACACCCAGTGGACTCCAGAGTAGGTATGTGGGATCACAGGTTTGCTCACCCCACCTGAACTGTCCTCAGTCTTTTCCAAGGAGAATGAGAAAAGAACCCAAACTTTCTCGGTGCCAATAGACAGACTTTCCTTGAACCCCCTGAGGTGAAGGTGGACCAGATACTGACAGTTAAAGTCACCTGCCTAGCAGCCTTTCAGGAACTCGCAGATTACACTGTGAGTAATGTTTTTGATCCATTTTGAGTATACTAACTTTTTAAGATAGTATACTATCTTAAAAAAATAATGCAAACAAGAGATTTTTTTTTTCTTGGTTTTTTTTTTTTTTTTTTTTTTTTGAGACAGTGTCTCACTCACTCTACAGTTCAGGCTGGCCTTGAGCTCACTTTTGTAGCCCAGGCTGGTCTCGAACTCGCACCAATCCTCCTGCCAGAGATTACACTGGTGACTAATACAGAAATGGGCTCAGGGTTAAGAGGTTGGGAGACTGTTGTTAAAGGTTTCCATGGCCTGTTGAAGCCATTTGTTAAGGGTCTTCTGTGCACCACAGACCGTGGTACACTACACACACGCACATACACACACACACACACACACACACACACACACACATACACGGACTGGAGATTCAACCTACTAAGTGCTGAGCCACATTCCTAGGCCTTTTTTATTCTTATTTTGAGACAGGGCCTCACCTAATTGTCCAAGCTGGTCTCAAACTTGCTGTCCTTCTGCCTCAGCATCCTGAGTAGTTCGAATAGGTATGAACCACCATGCCAGACTCCTTTATGTACACTCCCATCTACTCTTTTAAGGCATCCAAAAAGGTGTTGCTCTAGTTATGCTTTGAGGGTAAAGAGACAGAGGCATAGAGTGTGATCAACTTTTCAAGGTCACATGGGTGATTCTTATGTACATGACCTTACCACTGAGACAGACAGCTTGCCCCAGACAACCCCCACCCAAAAGCTTTGTGAAAAATATCTTTTTTATTTTTTTTTAATTTATTTATTTATTTATTTATTTATTTATTTATTTATTTTGGCCCATGGTTTTATTTTATTATTGAGTCTTTCTCTGGGTTTTTTTTTTATTTTTATTTTTTTTACTTTTAATAAGAGATAACAATATGAGAGTTTCAAAACATGTTAGTAGTACATTCACAATAGTTGAGACACTGCATATTGTTGTCCTCATAAATGTTATGACAGGGGCCCAGCGGGATGGCTCAGTGGTCCAGGGCACCTGCTTGGGAGGGCTTGGGTGGCTGCAGAGACCGCGGTTCGATCCCGGCACCACATGCTGCGCCGCCCCTGCCCTCGGGGCAGGCTGAGCCAGCCATAAAACTAAATAAACAGACAGGCAAAAGTTCTGAAACAAGAAAAAAATAATAAAGTAAAATTATAAAAAAAAAATAAAAAATAAATGTTATGACAAATTTTCTAATCAATATTGGTTCCAAAGGTGGGGGGAGAAAAAGAGAAGAAAAAGTTTTCTTCTCTTTGAACTAGGAGGAAGTAGTTGTATATATAGTGCAATGTTTCATAATTGCAGTGGGTTACCAGTGAAACTGGCAATGTTGAAGGCTGTTGATTTAAGCCTCTTATAGCTCATCGTACTAATCTAGTTCTGCGTTTTATGCCTCATAATTAAGCTTTTCTGTTGGGTGATCAGGTGCAAGCCAAAGCAAGACTTGTCTAACAAAACTTTCATCATTTGTACTTTCCAGGGTCAAATCTTCTCAGGATTAACTTTGGAACCATGTGCAGTGCTTTGTAGAACTGTTGTCAGTGTCAACCACTGGGACGAGTCACAGCCAATGCTTGACCAGTTTGCTTTCTGTGAAAGCCTGAGAGAACATTTTCTCCCCAAGTGACTCTCCCTAGGCACACTATACTTTACTTATCCCTTTCCTCTGAGGTCCCGTAATCTCCTTGACCACAAAATTTGGGGAACCCCTGAGTTATAGGATGGTACAGCACAGGTTCTCTTATGTCCTGAGTCCTCACTGACCTTGAGGGGCTAGAGCCAAAATGATGGCTATCCTCATAGCCCTTCTTTTTCTCCAATTTTTGGTCTGTTAACTTATATTCTCACTCCTCCAGCAGAAAAGCTCCAAGATATAATTACTTCATAACATAGGTAATTGAGCTCAACCTCACTGCCTTTCTAAATATTATACATCTTAGACTTAGTTTGGCATTGGTATTTTCCTTCAATCATTGATATTCTAATAAATCTCTACATATTATGATAAAAAGTTACACATTTTTACACAGACATTTAGAAATCTAAAACTGTACAAAATTGTAGCCTGTCAAGCCTGTGGTATTTCACCTAGTCTCTTATTTTCAATTAATACCCTTTTTTAATCTTGACTACCTATTGTACAATAACTTATACTCCAGAACAGCCTCATGAAGTAAGTGATATTATCTCTGTTTAATCAGTGAGTAAAGACCCCACACACACACTGGGGACCAAACTCGGAACGTTGTGCTTACCAGGTAGGTGCTTATGCCACTGAGCTATCTCTCCAGCCCACAAAGGCATCTTTAAGTAGCCATGGCTAGATTTTGCAAAGATAGGAATTGAACTTTAGTCTGCATGTTCACTACTTCTGCTGAGTAAGTCCAAGGAGAGGTTATTTATATTGTTTATAAATGTTCCTCTTTAGATATCTTAAAAATTTAGTATACTCAGAATGGATCAAAAACATAAATGTAAGACCTAAATCCCATAAATAACATTTTTATTCTATAAATATTTTAGAAGTAAAACAGGGAACAAAAGCTATGATATCAATGGTATAGTCAACAAGAGAAAAAAAAAAACAGACAATTTGAACTTTATGAAGAAAATTCTGTCAAAATATAGCATAGAAAAGGAACCCACAGAATGGGAGAAAACAGTTGTAGATTGTATAACTGATAAGGTATTAATATACAGAGTAGAAAATACCTAAAACTTTACAACAGCAAAAAACCTGATTTAAAAATGAACAGTGGCAGGATGCTTGCTCTGAGCTAAGTTGAGGCCAATGGTTAAATCCCAACCTTGATGTTGGAAATGAAAATCCCTGGTTTGTTATGGTTCTCTCTGTTTAGGTGACAGAACTTTTGCTTTAAATTCAGTATATGTTACTGAGTCCCTAACCACGTCATGGCAGTGAGCTCAGAGCTGGTGACACCAGCATGAACAGAACAGTCTTTGCCTGCGGTGTCACCTGAGAGGAACAGATGGAGAGTCCTCAGTGCAGCGTGTGAAGTGCAGTTACAGCAGCCTGTTCCAGTAATCCAGGAGAGAGAGCGAGCACCTTTATTGGTGGGGTTAGGTTGAGCTTTCCAAAAGACAGGGTTGTCTACGGTGGGGATAGGGATGGGCTTGAAGGGATAAATAGGAGTCGGCCCAACAGTGAAAAGAGATAATATCTGATTAGCTAATTTTTCTTTTTTGGTTTAAATGTTGATGCTTTACTTAAGAACAGTAGTAGAACTCACATAGAGTTTGAAAGTGGTATGATCTCCACCCTAGTTTACTTTAGAGAAAAATCTGATCATACCCTACATGCAACCTAACATGATTGGAATCCTGAGACGTGACAAGGTCTTCTATGCCTCTATTTTTTGCATGGAATTTTTAAATATGTGTACATTAGAGACAGAGATGATGGTGTATCTAGGTGGCATGCTTCATCTAAAATAATACCAGTGATGAAACCTGTAAGAAAAACCCCTCATACATACATGGACTTCCCGCCTTTCAGTGAAACCTACATGTCGGTATAGGCTGCCCACCTAAAATGAGTCTGGAGCTTGAGTTTGCTCCCTTGTGAAAGGCACCCAGATGGCCTTATCCATCAGTTCCTTGCAGTAGCAGGATGCTTTCACTAAAAGAAGGGGGGAGCGGGAGTAGAGAAGGTGTTTAATGTAGGCAGGAATGCTATGGGAGTGGCCAGCTCAGCCTAGAGAGGTTGCCTAGCAGCACTTCCCTAAAAGGTGACTAAAGGAGGAATCAGCCACATCCCCATCACTGTCGTTGCCCTGGGCAAGAGAAAGTTGGGGGGGGGGGTGTTTGAAGGCAAAGGGTGGGATTCAGATAGCAGTTCCGAATATCCTTGGTGAATTTCTCCTTTCCCTGTGTGTCCTCAGCTATAAAATGGGAGTGGCAATAATCTTTACCTCTTAGGCTGGGAAGAAGTGAGTGATCATTGACCCCAGCCAGATGCCAGTATCAGTGCACAGGCTCTTGCCCTACCTCTTTGCAGTGTGACACAATTGCACTGAGCCAGGTGAGGAAACCAGGCACTGAGGATGGCAGTGATTGGCCCAGAGCCACACACCTAGTGAGCCTCTCGACCAGGAGTTGAGCTCTGACCTGGGCAGCCCCAAAGCCCAGCTCCTCTGTGACACTGTCTTGCTCAGTGCCATTCTGCATATGGGCCCCTTCTGCTTCCAGATTTCCAGATAGTTTGAATAGTGTCTTGCCTCAGTGCTAGTTGGAATTCTTCCACAGAAATAAAAGTTGTTGACCTTTGGTAAGACATGATGTGAAGAGAAAGGGTGCACTTTGAGACAAGAAAGAATTGGATTCAGTCCGAGCTGTGCTTGCAGCCAGCCACTGGTGACTGGACAGTCTGTGCTCCTGATTAGCCCCCTGCCTTACACAAGTTACTTGACTCCCCTACACCTCCTCAATAAAATGGGGATAAAAATTCCTGTCACCCAGCCTGAATAACTTACCCATTTAGCATGAATCTATCTCAAAATTTACAAAGGGCTGTGGGGGTAAGACTCAGTGTGAAGTCCTGGGTTCAATCCCTATACCAAAAATAAATGAGTATATTAATTAATTAGTCATTCCTGCCTCCCAGTACCAAAAAATAAACAGGAGAAGGGAGAAGAGGAAAAAAAGGAGGAGGAAGGAGAGGAGGAGGAAGAAGGAGAGGAGGAGGAGATTCCTGCCTTAAAGGATCATTGTGAAAGCTAAATGTGAAAATGTGTTTAAAGACAATGTGAGGTGCACATCGTAGGGACTGTATATATGTTAAGTGTCCCTCTGCCCTAGCCACCCCATGTTGCAGGAACTCTCTCTCTCTCTTCTGATTAGAATTCCCCAGCAGTTACTTCACCCCTAGCTTTACATATTTAAGCTCTTTTAGTTGTCAGCATGGGAAATGTTCTGTTGCAAGCATCTTTCTGACATAAGCCCTAAAACCACACACATCTTTCCCATACCCTGTATATCTCCACACACTCTTCAGCCCCTTTGCACAGTAATTATACCCTTCCCCTCTCCTGCTGTGAGGTCTGGCTGACAAGTGCTACTTTTGTGCTTTTGCATATAAAATCAGTGTCCCATTTCCCAAGGTTTGGAACTTAAAGAATGGAGTGATTTTTTTTTTTTTTTTTTTTTCAGGTGAAAGAGAGATGAGACTGCAGAAATAAAACTAGAAATAGCCAGTATTTCTACAGCTAACCATAAAAGATAGATCCAACATACTTAGTTTTTACAATTGAAATAATGCCCATAAGGCACTCTTCTCTGCCACATCAAGAGCCTTAAAAGTGTTTGTGCTCTGTTGGATTCAGGAAGGTTTCCTGAGTTACTACCACTTGGCGAGCTCTGCATTAGGTAGTTGTCCTTAAGCTCCACATGCATGTGACCAAGTAAAAGAAGTCAGCCACTCCCCACAGGGCAAAAGAAGCACTGCCACGGAGAGGGTTGGGAGCCCCAGAGCAGGCACGGCAAACCTAGCCCAGACAGGCAGGCGCCAAGGCTCGTGTTGAAAGTTGTCACTCAAAGAAAATTTGTTGAGAGACCCATTCATAGAGGGGAGTGGCACTGGTTGCTGTGTGCCATAGGATGCAGTAAAGAATAGGTAGTGGCCCTAGAAAAGCAGGCAGACTCCTCATCCCAGGAAGCTCAGCAATGTCCACTTAGGCAATCAACCTTGCATGACCTGGACAGTCCCATCCTGCCAGTGAGTCGATTTCCACACAGTGTGAGCAGCCCAGGGACAGCCTCACCAAGGGCACCTGCAGATATAGGCTGTGGTTGTCTCTTCTGTGCTCCGGCACATCTATAATAGTGTCCTAATAGCAGCTTCTAATTAAACTGTATCACAGTCCGGAATGCACTGCTGACCTGCACACTCTTCCAGACGAGTCTGATTCATAGGACATTTGTGCAGTTCTGCAGATCTGAAGACGTATTTATCCTCATTTTTGCCTTCCCAGTCCAGCAGAAGTTCTAATTTGTGCAAGGCAGCTTTGGTAATTAACAAAGTGTGTTCTTGTGAAGTGAAGCAGGTAGACTCAGGACTGGGGAGTCTTGCTCTGGGTATTCATACACTTTGTTGTAAATACCAGTGAGATCCTTAAAATGAAGGCCTGTTTGTGTTAAAAATAAAAAATCCAAAAGAGCCTACACTGTGTGTGTCCTTTTCAGAATCACTTGATGAAGCTGAGTTGTTTGAACTCTGACTGGTGCTTAATTTTAGCTACTTTTTTGTTAAAAAGCACCAGGAAAAGCAGTGAGACTCTCAGATCTTTAGATTTCCTTTTTTGGAAGCAATGACAATGCTCCTCCAAAGTTTGTTTCCTACCTTTCCACCTTTGAACAATTGATTTTGATTAGAAACATTACACCAGCATTTACTTTGACATCCCTGAGTACAAACAGTCATTTTAATGGTTTTTTTAAAAACAAAATCATGACAGGGACATCAATCCTTCGGCTGGTGTATGAAGGCCTGGTATATTAATTGGCTGTCAGATTCTGAAGAAATAATGGATTAATGTGCTTGATCGTAACACTCTGTTCAGAGACTGAAGTTTGATCCTGATGTCCCCAGTCTCTCTGCTTAATGCAATTACAGATATGCATTCAGGACATTTGAGTGGATTGCATTTCATTAATATGATTTGAGCGGACAACATTAGGCTGCTGTCGGGTCCTCTCTGACAGCTAATTACTAGAATGAAGTGTGTATATCGCTAAGGAACAATGGTGCCCTTATTGGGGCCATTAAAACAATAGGAAAATAGCACTTTAAAACACATGGATAGTTACTTTCCATAGGTGTTTCAGGCCAAGAAGATAGCTTGGTATGGAAAGTTAGAAGAAAGAGATGGGAGGACCTAGAGGAGTTGCTAACACCAGGACTCCTGGTAGTCTTCAGAAGCATCCCAAAGGCAGCCTGTTGTCCCTCTAAAGAAAATGAGAAATTGCTCACCTATTACTAACCTTTGAGTTCTGTTGGAGTGTGTTAAGTGTCATGATCTCTGGCCATGCAAACCTGGTGTTTTGTGCGTTCCCTTTGCCCTCTCATATGTCTTTCATACTGGGCAGTTCAGAACACCAGTGGTTTATTAACTTTTTGCCTTGAGGAAGAAAGGGGCCTTTGTCTTATGGTTTTGGGACTTGGTCACAAGGACCTTTTGAATATCTAGCCATGGAGGGAAGAGCTCTACTGTATGAGTGGAAGTCTGTCTTCTGAGGGGGATTTCCACTCTCCAAACCCCTGGCTTTTCTGAGACCATGGAGTCAAGATGCATTCATTTGGCTCCCAGTGTGTGTCCAGCACTGCTGGCTGCTGATAACAAAAAGATGAGTGAGGCACAACTCTTTGTCCCTAAGTTCTTCAAGCCCTGTACAAGGGGGTAAGTATTTTTTTAAAAAATGCACAAGGCAATGATGGATTATAATAGACATATATACGTGTAAGAGAATTGCAGAGCAAGGAAGCCCAAAGGATCCTCAAAGGTAATAGTAAAATACAAGGTACGTACTAAGGAATAAGTCAGAGCTCCCCAACAGTTAGGGTGGTGTTTCTCCACAGAGAAGAGCTGGGGATAGGAATCATCAGACTGTTTCCTTAGGAGGGAGATCTGGTGTAATGGTTTGTCTGAAACCATTCTGAGCTGCACTGTGAGGGAGGGTTCTCTCAGGCCACATCTGGCTAAGGCTTCCTGGAAGCTTTTGAATTTGCTGTCAGCAGTCCTGGATTGTAGACCTGCCAACTCCAAACCTTCATAAACCATTCAAAGGTCATTTGGCCTCAGCTTTCTCCTCTGTGAAACTGAGAGATTCCCCACCCAACCCTGCTAGCTTCATAGATCCACTTTGATCCAAACACTGCAATGGTATGTCCAGAACCTCAGGTAGCTGGGGAGGCACAGAACCAAAAGTTAAACTCAAATCAAGCCAACTCCAGGCCCAAAGAACTCCACAGTACCCTGGATTCCTTTGACTAACTAATACAAAGGGATCAGGAAGCTCTAGAGAACCCAACCTCATCTTTGGAATCTCTTCAAGCAAATACAAGGTGGGAAATTCCTTTCACTGAAACAGCTGTCATCTGAGAAATACTCAGGAGGCCCTGCCCACTCAGAGCAGTATTCTCTGCTATTCCACTGGGAAGGTGGAAGTCTCAGTCTACTTTACTTTTAAACTATTATCTGGAGGGAGAGATAGAAACTGATAACCCACTACTATTATGGACTATTGAACTACATTGAGCTATTTTGCTGAATTGAAATACCAACAATATTTGAACTGGCATCAAGTATGAAAAGGTCCTTTAATGACTTCTCCAAGTATAGCTTCTCTGACAATAGCAGAACACAACAAACAATAAAACAAAAAAGGGGAATATAAATGAAGTACCATTTTGTAGTGGGAAAAAAAAAAAAAAATATATATATATATATATATATATATATATATATATATGTATGTAAAAAACAGGATAGATATACAACTACCTTCTATTAGTTCAATGAAAAGAAAGGTCTGTACTAATGTTGTCCAGACAAGATATCTATCTACATCGTGTCCTCTGAATAACTACTATGAAGACAATATGCAATGTATTAATTATTATAACTGTCCTACTAACCTCTTTTGAAACTGTTTCATTGCTATTATTTTCTTAGTAAAATAAAAAAAAATTGAAAAGAAACTATTTGGGACACAGCAGTGGTATAATTCACCACCTTCTATCTGCCATCTATAGCTCCTGATCATCAGCTCTTCCAACATGCAAGACTGTTCCAGCCTTTTTTGAGGAACCACTGGGCAGTGTCCAACTCTGACCCCCTAAATCAGATCCCTGGCCTGATGCATTCTTTCATGGGTTTAGAAAAGCTTCAGACTAGACCAAGCCACTTAGGGTACAAGCTCCTTGTGATGGCACTCTGCAGACATCTTTAGGAGGAAGAAGCATTGGATACTTTAGAAAATTCAGAAGTGGGTAGTTACAGGTGTGACCATGCCACTCTTTGGCCATCATGGCAGGTCTTCTCTAACCCTCTTGGTATTCTGAATGTTTACTGTGACAAGAGGAACTTGATGCTAAACAAAGTAGCAGGTAATAAATGCCAGAGCAGCTGAGCTTCCTTCCTTTCCCCTGCTGACCGCATGCGTGATGACGCCTGTCCTTTCACAGAAGCCTAGGGTCACTGTATGATGGCATGTGAACCTCCTGAGGGCAAGGCCATGCCTCCCTCAGTCATAGCTCAAGTCAGTTTATGACATAGTTCCAAGCAGAGCATTTGCTCCTGCTAGGGGCGTAAGGAGCCTTTAGTTCTTACCCAGTGTTTCCCATGTGATGGGTGTGAGTCCCCAGAAGCCTCACTGGGTAAGCTGAGGAGTCCCTCCTTTCCTCTGAATCTTATTTGCTAATTTCTCCCTGAGTAGCACAGCTCTGCTACGACCTGCTGCTTGGTGTTACCTGGCTAGCATTCTTCTAGTGGCTCCTTTCCTAATGATCTTCAAACAAAGAGCTGATGGCGTGGGGTGATGCATCAATCCTGCTCTCACTCCCTGGTCATTCTTGCTAACAGGCTTAGCTGCGCTTCACAGTCATTATCACATGTCGCACTGTCTTTGGGATGCAGAGATGATTTTCCAGCTCCATGATGCTTTATTTTTACTAAAATGAAGACAGAAAAAAAAAATTCCTGCATTTAAGAAAATGTACAACTATTCCTCACAGATCTTACTGTAAAACTCTCCTATCCTAAAATCCAGTGGCTACAGGACAGTATCTCCTGGCATCCAAGACCTTTACCACCTGGCCCAGGGTGCCCTCTTGTTTATTTCCCTTCACATTTTCCTCCTGTCACCCCAAGGCTTATGGCACAGAAGCACCCTGGTCCATTCCATGTACTCTCCTTGCCTGGAATATCCTCTTTGATCTGTCAATGAGACTATTATCTCAGTTACTCTTCTCTCGTTGCTGGGACAAAAAAGCTGACACCTAAAATTAAGGAAAGAGAGATTTATTTAGCTCACAGTTTGTGGAGGTTTCAGTCTGTACTCTGCGGGCTCAAATGAAGACTGGTACATGACAGAGGGCAGCTTTTCATGGCAGTGGAAAAACAGCAAGAGCCAAAAGGGAGGAGTAGCAGCAACAGTAACAACAGAGAGCAAGTCCATCTCCCTTCCGTTGCATGCAGGCTGTCTGCCCCAGGCTGTGTGTAGCACTCACACTGATAACCCCAGCAGCGCTTTACACCCATGATCCCAGCACTGAATCATGAATTAATCACAAACTCTAGATTAAGTCTAATTCCACTCCAGTGTCAAGGCTCCACTCAAGCATCATTCTCCTGTTCCTTTGTGAAGCTATTCTGGACAGCCCTGGTAGGACTGGCCCCTTGTCTTCCTACCCAGTTAGCCTCTCCCCTGACACCTAAGACCTCTGTTGACCTGACTTTGGGTGCCTGTCTCTCCTATGCACCTGTGTGACAGAAGCCACATGAGTGTTTCTGGACCCCCAACACTGAGCCTGCCACCCAGAGAACCTTTTGGGTACCTGGGAAGAGGAGAAAATAAAACATCTCTGAGAGGGCTCCCCAGGCTTCTCCAAGTGAGATTCCTCTTTGTCTCTTCCTCTCTTGCTCCAAAGGAGTGCCTTGGAGATGTTGATACCAGGCTCTGCTGTTTTTCTCCCACAAGGAAGTGAGGTCCAGCACCCAGGAACCAGAGAGACATGGGCACAATAGTGAAACTACCCAAATCTAGAGTCAAGGAGGACCAGATTAGGGAAAGGACAGGAGATGAGGGGTTTAATCTGAGCTATGTAGGCATTGAGTTGCTCATGGTATGTTGAGGTAGAGGAGCACAGAAGGTGCTGAGATGTGCAAAGAGGAGCATTGGTGAGATCTGTGATGTCCAGGTCTTGCTTGAGCTGGAGGCCACTCCAAGTGTGAAGTCTGCAGGGACAACTAGAGATGGCCTTTCTCTTTTTTTATTTAATATTTTTTATTGTTTAACAATGGTTATATTACATATTTTCATCATCAGATCAGTTTAGATTAATACATATAGGTATATAAGATTGATCAAACAATTAAACATTAACCCTTCTAAATCAACATTACTTTTGTTTTTCTCTTTTCCCCTTTCTTTTCTTTGAAAGTTGACATATTGCATATTGTCCTCACAATTGTTCTACAGAGTACAGTGTATGGGCATGACCCACCTCCCTATTGATGTTGCTTAGAAAAAGAAAAAAAAAAGGGGGGGGAAAGAATATACTTCTCTTTGGACTAAGAGGAAGCAGATACATACACAGTCAAATGTTCTGCAATTGCAGTGGGCCACCAGTGAAGCTTGTGATGTTGGAGGCTATTGAATCTAAGGAGATGGCCTTTCTCTTGAAATGCAGAACCACTCCTGCAGATCTTTTAAGTGAGAAGGGGCTCGGTGGCCCTTCTTGTATCTCTTTCTGCTCACTGATCAGCAAGTTGACATCATTACTCTAGCATGCTCCCCACAGACTCTCTTAGAAGCTTCCCCAAACTGGTCCCATGCTGCATGTGTCTGGCAATGGGGACTACACAACCCCTGTGGGGTTCCCAGAAGAAACTTGCACCTCCCAGGAAGCTGACTAAAGGAGGAAGCATCTCTAAATGCATACATCTGTTGTTGGCTAGGTTCATACATAGCACCTCAGAACTCTAAATCTATACTATTAGCTTAGAGTTAATAGGGGACTTAGAGGATTTCAGGGCCCTCTTCTGCAGATCATCTGGCTTCTGCATACATGCCTTCCTCTGGAATTAGGGGAAATCAGCCTAAGAAGAACCAAAATCAGTGTTCACTCTCTGGTCCTAGTTTTATGTTCTATAGCTGGATAATACCAGTTTCCGTTATTTGTGATATCCTGCCACCACCAGAGGAATCCTTTCCAGTAAGATTTCTCATACCTATTCCTTCAGATAACCTTTGGCAGATTCCAGTGTATCACTGGTCCTCCTAGCCTCAAATGTCAGATATGCCAGATGTGGTCTTCGGAACAGAGCCTGGTGGATTTATCCCTCTTCTGCTGTAGCCTGGGCAATGTCCTTGACAATAACCTCTCCCTACATGTGGTTATGGAGCACTTGAAAGGCAGCTGGTCCCAATGGAGACATACCAAGAGAGTGAAATATACACCAATTTTCTACAGTAACTGCATGTTGAAATTATAATGTACATTAGGTAAAATACAGTGTACTGTTAGAATTAATGTCCTTGCCGGGCGTGGTGGCTCACGCCTGTAATCCTAGCACTCAGGAGGCTGAGGCAGGAGGATTGGTGCAAGTTCGAGACCAGCCTGGGCTACAAAGTGAGCTCAGGACCAGCCTCAACTGCATAGCGAGACCTTGTCTCAAAAAGACAAAAAAAAAAAAAAAAAAGAATTAATGTCCTTTATTTCTTTGTTGTGATATTAGAAAATTTGAAATAATGTGTAATTCATGTCATCATTGTGTAGTTCTGTTGACTTAGTTGCATTTGGATACAGCTTGAAGTTTGCAGCCTCTGCTCACATAGTGGGCTGTATTCTTTTCCCGAACTATATCACATTTTTGCCCATTGCAGAAAATTAATAGAACATAAATTTCTGCTTCTTTTATACCTACTATCTAAATTACACCTAAAACAGGTTGACCTTAACTAGTACTTCTAGAACTGGCTGTTAGGGGAAAGAAGAAAACTTAAGTGTAGGGATTTACATTTGTTCCTAGTACATGTCAACTTATTAGTTTTGGCCTACCGGTCCAGTCTCCTGAGAACTTTTTAATCCTTTCTGTCATCAGCTCTGTTATAAATTTCAACATTTTCTATTTTTTTTTTAGTCACTGATGGTGTAGGTTAGAATCTGAACAAGCAAGTCCTTCTATACACATAGCACTTTAGCCAACAATGTTGACAATAGCTACAAACCCCATCACCCAGCTCTGGTTGCTTGGCCCATGTTTTTGCAATTTGCCTACAGAAAGACAAGTTTCCCAGACCTCTTGCTACCTGCCTGCAGTCTGTGCTGTGTTTAAAGTAGCGTCCTTCCCCTCAACCTGAACTCCTTGCCCCAGCTTGCTGACCACCCAAAGTAAAAGAAACACAAAATCTGTCATAACTTGTTCTTCACTGCTTTTAGTAAAATGAATTGTTCACTAACATGTTAATGATCATTGAAGGCCAAACCTAGCTTTTGTGGTAAACAAGAGTAAGATTTATCTGAGAGTCTTTGGTATCACAGGTAGCACAAGAATTTTATTTGGAGGTCATACTACATGAAGCAGGCTCAACAGGAAGGATAGGGGCCCTGTCATATGCCCTTCAGGACACTCCTGGTAGGCTCTCATGGAAGCTTTCCTACAGTTGTGGTGGAGACTCCTGCCCTGTGATCTATCAGCAGATGGGAGTATTTCCTGTGTGTGCCCCTGCTGTTCTGCCAGCCCACATCAAGTGCCTCCCCCATATCCCATTCCTTTAATCTTTGTACATTTTGGCAATAGGAATTGAACCTATTGTGTGTAGTTTTGGTAGGCTTCTGTAGGTGAGAGAGTGTGTATGTGTGAAAGAGAGAGGAAGGGAGGGAAGAGTGGAAGAGAGGGAGAGGGGAAAAAGAGAGAGAGAGAGAGAGAGAGAGAGAGAGCAAATGCACAAGCAAGCAAGCAGGAAGATATTCTCTCTGCTGGCAGAGGGCAGAGGGGAAATCTCTTTCTGCTTTTCTACCTTTGAAGCCTTCACCATAGGAACTGTTTTGAGTGTGGGAGGCTAGAGGGGGGCATCTGCTGGCCTCCTGCCTGGCCGAATTGTAAGCATTAGCTGAATTCTGGGTGGCTCGGCAGGCCCGCTCTCTGTTTCTTTGGGGATGATAGATGAAGGCAGGCGCCCCGTGAAGGTGGCTGTTTTCAAGTGCGCTGCATGAGGGATGCTCAGTTCATCTCTGGCTTATGGAACATCTCCCCAGGCCCCCAGAGGACAGGGTTTACTTTGTGTGGGGTTAACGTCTTTCTTTAACACGGTTCCTTTAAGAAAACTACATCCTCTGCATTATATGTTTTGAGGTTCATGTCCAGAGTCTTGTCCACTGAATTCAGATGGGGAAGCCTGTTAGGAACCTCAGGGAGGGTCTCTTGAAAGAACTAAAATTGAAGTGGGCTGGTGGATGACTTCTTGGTAACTGAATGAACAGAGGCTAGTGACCTTTAGGGGTATCTTGCCCATTAAAAGGAGGGTAATTTCTTGAGTTGGACCTGAACAGTTCTGGTCCACTTTTCAAATTATCTGCTACAAACCAGACTCTTCAATGGACTCTGTCTCGGAGGATGTGGTGTCTGTTGCATTTGAAATTAGCTAGATGCAATGAATCCTGGATTTTACATATTTATTGCCATGGTCCCTGCTCCCTCCAGTCTTGTAACCACTGCTGCTCCCCAGCCTGCCTCCCTCCAGGGAGAACAAGAGGAGGCTTGGAGGTACAGGCACCAGGGAGGCAGTGGGGGAGGGCTGCGCTTTCTGCCTTGCAGTGGAACAAGCCAGGCTCAGATCATGACTCCATGGTTTGTCTGTTTTCCCTAGCATTAACCTCTGCCCTGCCCTGAGCCCATCCCTGTGCTTTCAGAGGAGAAGGGGGATCTGGAGATGAATGAGAAATATAGGAGTCCCCCTTATCCCTAGAGGATTCATTCCAAGACCCCCATCTGGATGCCCGAAACTCCAGGTGGTACCAAACCCAGCATATACTACCAGTTTTCCTATATGTACATACCTATGATAATGAATAATTTTAAAAATAGACACAAAAAGTGATTACCAACAAAAAATAGAATAATTGTAGCAGCGTACTGTAATAAAGGTGTGACTATGACTTCTCAAATATCTCACTGTACTATTTTTGCCTTCTTGTGATACAAGATGATCCATCTACATGATGAAAATAAAGTGGAGAAAAAAAAGTGAATGACGAGCATTGTGACATGGTATGCAGCTGCTCCCAAAGTGCTCTTTAGATACAAGCACTGTAATACCACAAGAGCCAGTCTGGTAACTGAGATGACAAGCGGGCAAGTAGCATATACAGGGCGGACATTCTGGACAAAGGAATGCTTCACATCCTAGGCAAGAAGGGGCAGGAAAGCACAAGATTTTATTACACTACTCAGAACTCTGCAGAGTTGATGAATTATTTCTGGAATCTTCTGTTTTATGTTTTGGACTAAGGTTGACCACAGGCCACTGAAAATATGGAAAACAAAACCTGGATTCAGAAGGAATAACATAGCACCTGCCCATCAACAGTGCAGGGGCACCCTGTGGTCAACAGGACCACCTATGGTAACTGCAGCCGGATATCTGCAGGTTTGAGGTTTTAGGCAGGCAGGCAGGCAGCCTCATTTCTGGAAGATAACACTTACGGAAGAGGCATTTGCCAGGCTATGTGATAGGCAGCAGTTTTCCCAGTCCTCTGAGAGCCTGTGTTTCCTCTGTAAGATGGGGATGGTAATGTGCACAAAACAAAAGAGCTTCAGAAATGCCATCAGTCCCTTTTCAGAGTCCTGGTTACTATCCTTACAGGGGCAGATCTTTTGTTCCCCTTTTTTCCAATTATTTTAAAGCTATTGATTTTGTAAAGCATTGTATGTTTGTCTTTGTGGCCTTATTGTTCAGACCATAAAAAATGGCCAAAGCATCCTAAGGGGTCTCAGAAAAGGAAAGGAAAAAAGGAAACCTTTAAGAAATAAGAGTCTTTATAGGGAACAGGCGGAGCTGGAAAGTGTCCCCTGACAACTGCATCTGACAGCTGTCTAGGACCCTAGCATGGTCCAAGAGCATCCTCAGGTCCTGCCAAATCATTGCCTGTGGTTGAGACAGAAAACAGCTACATGTGGGGACCTTGGCTTCTACCTCAAAGGCATGAGGCAGAGATGATTATAGTTAGGACAGTAGCTACAATAATATGGGGAGAGCAAACCAACCCACATGCTGGCAGAAATGGCCCTATCTCAGTTCAGCCCTGGCTTGGCCCCTCTTGGTTATAGATGGCAGAAGCCCAGCTGAAACTTATTCAAGCCAAAACAACAGGAGGGAGGACAGTCCTCTCACATATTGTGCAGTCCAAGGCTTCTCTCCCTCCCCCAGCATGGCTGGATCCAGGAGTTCAAATGGTATGTCTAGACTCTTGTTGTCCACTGTTTGGCTTTGCTTTTTCTTTACCTGCTAGCTTTCTTTTCACACACTTTTGCTTTGTGATTGAAGTATAAGTGCCCTTGTGTTTCTTTAGCTTGAGGTGAGTCCCTGTCACCTCCAGTGTCTGTGTGTCAATACTGAGAGGCAAGATTGACCTGTGTGGTCTCACCTGGCCACCCTGAACCAACCACTGTGATCAGACAATGAAATCTTCACATGAGTCACATGCCCATCCATATGGCTGACAGCAGCTGGCAGGATTGGTCCCAATGGGAAGAGAGGCTTTCATTATTACCATTATTACCTCCCACAGTGCAGTGGAAGAAACAAAGGTATGAGCAGATGATCCCCACAGTGGTCAGTAGTAGGTGCCCTGAAGGGTCGAAGGACCAGAGCGGATGTTGAGACCAGCATGTAGTGTGGGTTGGGGTGGAGTTGGGTCAGGAGCTGTATATTTGAGAAGGTAACACCAAGAGGCTTATGCTGGTTCTGCGCCATAAGGATGAGGATGGCACCCATAAAGAGATACCCAGGGCTTGCTGGCTTGCTAGACACATGGAGGTTACTTTGTGCCAGGTGCTAACAGGCTTCTACTGAGTGTGGTTGCAGACATAGATCCATGGGGTGCTTCATAAGTGGGTCTCATGAGGGAGATCAGGATCAAGCTGCTTTCTTCCCTGACTCCCAGAAGTCTCAGCAGATACTAGGGCTGGTGGCAGAGCCCACAGTCGAGTAACGCCTTCTGTAAACAGTGCACATGTCCCTGCAGTCAGGAGAGCCCAGTGTTCAGGGACCTTGCCCAAGAAGGATATGTGTCCTTCTGGCTAACTCAGGCCCACTGTGGGGACTTAGAACCATTCACCCACTTTCCTGATGTTCAGCCTCTCCTTCCTTCTCCTCAAATGGTAAACTCAGTAATTAAAAGTGAGTTACTTCTATTGGTGGTTTATATTTCTGAAAGTACTCTTGCATACACAATTTCATTGTGTTCCTCTTACAGATGAGGAGGCTAGAGTTTAAAGTGGTTATAATTCATCCAAAGCCAAGAGCTGAGAAAAGTGGTAGTGCCAAAATCTGTCCATCTATCTTCTTTCCACCCATTCATCCATCTGTCCTGTTGGGGGTCCAGTGTGCCAGTGACCCCTGGAATGTGGCTGCCTGGATCTGAAGATCCAGAGGGAATCAGCCTTTGGCCCTAGGCCTCAAAGCCCAAAGACCAGGGAAGAGAGTAAGGCAGCTAACAAAACCTGCTCCAGTGCTAGCTACACATTAGTTGTGGCTGGAAGATGTGGAAGTCCAGATATGAGAGTTTATTTTACACATCTGGAGGCCAAGAAGGAGATTCTTTGATCTGTTCCTTACATCTGGGAGGCCCTGTGGCAAACCCATGAATGCTTCCCAAAGGTGAGTGAGCACCAGGAGAAAAGCATCTCCATGGAAGAGCTGGATCCTTTCTCTGACAGCTGACCCCATGCTGTGCACACCTCTGTGTGTTGCGGGGGTGGGGGTGGGGGGTCGTCTTGGCAGAGAATGGCAGGGGCGAGGTGAGGCCCCTCAGCCTGCCAAGCCCATGGTCAGGTTCTCAGGTGTGGGAGCCCTGCTAGCTGCCCTGAGCCTGATCTGCTTGTGTTCAGCGGAGGAGATTACAGAGCTTAATGATTCGCTCCTCCGAGCTGCAGCTGATGCCAGCCTCTACCCCCTTTCCACCTAATTAGTCTCATTAATGAGCTGCTCTGCTCTCCATAGAGAGAGTTTCCTCTTTGGAATAAGAGGCAAAAATACCTTGCCCAGGTAGATTGCTGAAGCCTTTAATTATTGCCCACACCTGCTAAGCCTTGTGACTCACGCCCAGTGATAGTGCTGAGCTGAAATGGAGCTTGTTTATCATCACGAGCAGATTTTAACTCTTTCAACACCAAAATAGCTTTTTATTTCAAGAGACACAGTTCCCCAAGACTGCATGTAATCATCCCAAGCACATCAGGCCCTGTCCTTCCATGGGGAACCTTGCTCAAGCTGGCAGAAATGTAGCATCTGCCCTGATGAAGCTGCAGTCTAGCAAGGTCAGTAGGCAGAGACTGTACAGACCATTGTAACAGCCATTGTGTATGTCATACCCATCAGATTTTCTGTAGTCTTTAAAATACAACTCTGAGGCAGACACAACCACCTGCTTATTGCAGAAGAGTAGATGGAAGCCAAAAGAGGATGTTACCTGCCCCAGAGCAGAATGGAATGGGTCTGCTGGCCTCTGTGAGCTTTGCTCATGACCCCCTTCTGCAGGCTGTTAATAGCACTGAAAGTTCTAAAAGGTTCGTTATCATTGTACCAGAAGATTTGTGAGCAGAGACTCTCTAAGATGAGCACATGCTTGTACATTCGCACACTATAGCCGCTCAGTACAATGGGAATATACGCCTTGGAAGGGAGTCGGGGGGCAACAGGGCAGGCAAAATAGGCAGAGCTAGAGCATGGAGGCCCTCAGATGTAGGGCCAGCACTTTGGATCTCTGGCTTGCTTCTTCCCTAGTACCTAGCATGGGACCCAGTATACAGTAGGTGCACAATAAATATTGGTGGGTAGGGGGCAGTCATGCTGAAGACATGGCAGCCATTAGAGGCACCTATCAGTTGTCTAGAAAAATCCCTGGGCAATTCTCCCTGTGTATGTGCTAATGGATCAGCAGTGACCAAGATTCAAGCCCAAAGTCTTCACCCTCACACTTTGACACCATTTGAAGGGTTCCTGTAGGCCACCTAGCTGCTGGGTAGTAGAGGAGGGATTCAAACCCAGATCCATCTGTCTGCAATACTCTCGTTTGCTCCCCTTCTCTGCATGGCCTACTAGCTAGCAGCTTACTAAATGGCTTGGAACACAGCAACAAGAGTTTCCTGGCATAGGTCCTTGGATTCTGAATGAGAAACTTTTAGGATAGGAGCACAGGCTTCCAAAAGACCAGAGCTGCCAACTCAGACAGAACCAAGTCACTCTGACCAGATTTAGACAAATTTTAAAATGAATAAATGTAGCATTTAATAGTATGTATTAGATGGCAACAATTGCTAGGAGACACTAGCCAGTTTGCTACATAGTCCTTGGAGATTAGGAATGGTTTTTTAAACAAAACTCTCTCAAACATGAGCAATAAAAATGGCTGTAAGCCCGGCAGTCTCTATGACCCATCAGGCCCTGAATCAGGTACTTCTTGCGAAATAATTTTACAATGGCACATTGAGGCTTAGAGGGCTAAAGACTGCCACATGGACAGAGAGTGACAGGCCCAGGAGTATCAGCCTAGCCCATCAGAGCCTGTACCTCCCCAGAGGGCACATACACCCATGGAATATCAGTCCCAACATACAGAGTCCAAGACTGGCCAATCCTGGGTGTGTAAGCATCAAATTAGCCAAGAGTTGAGATCCTGTGCTTTCTATATATAGGCCATCTGACACAAGAGTGAGTCTGGAAGACCTGGACTTTGCTCTGCTTGGAGGTTGTTCCTTGGATTCATGGTAGACCTGGGGATCAGCAGATACCCAAGAGAAGGACCTGAATGGCCCACTGATGTCTCTAGAGCACCTCTGGGTGCCAACCCCTGGTTAGGAATCCCAGTGTACTGAAAACATAGCCCCTGTCCAGGTGGCTGCTGAACTCTCAGGAAGGAGAGGGCCCTGGTAAATCACAACTGGTCCTACCCAGCTCTCCAGAGCAATCAGTCTAATGTGGGAGGTGGTCAGTCAGGCAAATCCAGGCTATGACCTTTTGTCAGCTCCTGCCTCCCATAATCACTCTTGAATTCTCCCCTTTCCATTGCTACCACCTCATTCTCCATATCCTCCTGGATTCCCTAGCAGTTGTCTCACTGGGTGCTCAGATTCTACTGTATCTCCTTGGTTGAGCATTGGCCTTGCTAAGGTCGGACAAGCCTTCCAGAATGCAGCTCTCTACTCCCCACTCTTTCCAGCCACCCAAGGTTTAAGATTCTCCTTTGCTTAAGACAAAAGGGCCTCAGAGGGTGCACATGGCCTGCATCCAGCATTGGCTCATGCTTCTCCCCCCACTCCCTTTGTTCCAGCCAGAGTGGCCCCCTCTCAGTTTCCTGAGCACCCCATCCCCTGAGGCCTTCCATTTTTGGCTTACCATCCTCTCAGCCCACTTGTGGCCCTCCCCAGGAAGAATTTCCATAACCTCTGCTGTCAGCACCCTGCCATGTGCACTCCCAGCCATTATCCCAACTGGATCTGTGAGCATGCTTGACTTCGCTTAGTCTGCTAACTGCAGGGCTACTTGCTAAGTTACCAATAAATAAGGCCACTCTCCTTCCTTACGAATGTGTCATAGACCTTCCACAGACAGAGCTCTGAGTAGGGTCCTGAGTGTACATGCAGGCCAAGAGAGTGGTAGACAAGGGGGCCCTGACTTGATAAAGAGAGAGAGGCACACACCTGTAATCCCAGAACTTGGGAAGCTGAAACAGGAAGATCATTTTGAGTTTGAGGTCAGCCTGGCTACAAAATGAGCTGAAGGCCAGACTGAACTGCATAATGAGACCCTGTCTCTAATAGATTGTGAACAGGTTTCCATGTCTATAATTGCAGAGAGAGAGAGAGAATGAGAATGAATGGTGTACCTACAGGGTGCTAACTTTCCTAAAAGCTAATGGCTCCCAATCTGGCACAGGTTATATAATCAATTCAATTCTGGTGTTCTGTCTCCAGGGCATCTGCCATGATCACCCCTAAATGGCAGGGGCAGCTACACTATTGCAAACCTCTGCCTCGTCACTAGCTGGTAGAACTTGACCCACCACCATTCCTTGTTTGAGTTCCCTAATCTCTCAGAGCCTCTGTTGCTTCACCTTTCAAATAAGAATAATGATCACTGCTAAGCCAAGGTAGGTGAGGGACACCATCTTCCTAGCACCTGGTACAGGTAAACAGCCTGGACATGGGCACCCCTGCCTCCTCTTGCCTGGGCTTTTCCCTCACTATTTCTTTCTGTTTCTCCGGCCCTCACTCCACTCCTGAGCACGCTTAGGGTTCTGGTGGGTTTCTAGATAGTTCACCCTACCCCCACCATCTCCACCAACTAATAGCTGCTGTTTAGCTCGCCCGTGCATATTTTAGCCTCATAATTTTTCCTTCTGAATCAGCCTTTGCAGATTCTAATCACCTCACTTTCTCTTCCCTGAATTCCCTCCAATTTGGAAATTCAAAAGAAGCGCTTCTCTGCATGAACATGCTGTGATTCAATTTGAAAATAAATTTCTCCTGGCAGCAGCCATCTTTCTGAAGAGTGACATTTAAGACTGACAGTGGACAAGATTGTAAACAGGTTTCCAATAAGAAAAAAAAGTCCGTGTTAAGTGCGTTCTGTGAATTTTTTTAAACAATGTGTGCATGTGTGCGTGCGCATGTCTATAATTGCAGCCTTGCTGTGATGCCGTCTGCTATAGGAAGAATTCCGGGATAGTGTGTGTCTGTTTTAGACTATCTTGGTATTCCTTTACTTTTGAGCAAGCCACTTAGGTTTCATGGGACTCAGCTCCATACAAGAGTGTTCATTCAGTTAACACACATGTATAAATACATGCCAGGCAATGTAGGTGATATGGTCCTTCATTCCCTAGTTGTAAAGAGCACAGTCCTCAAAGGGGAGCTGGCAAATAAATTGGTAACTGATATGCAGTATAGTAGAGGTAAGCTGGGGATTCCACGGAAGCCTGGAGGAAAGCATAGAAGGGTCCGGCCACAGAAACAAGCATGCATTCCTGAAGGCACCGATGTCCAAGCTTGGCCTATAGGATGCGTAGAAGTTCACCCTATGAAAAAAGAATTCTGGCCAAAGGGAATAGTGTGAGAAAAAGCAAGAGGTTTGAAACAGTGTGGGATATTGCTCACAGAAAACTTCAGGTGGTCAGTGGGGATTAAGACTTTGTGTGTGTTTGGGGTTGGTCAGGAAGCATAGGCGCCAGAGCCGTGGAAGGATGCTAAGAGCAGCCTTGGAGCTTGTCGTAAAGGCAGTCCAGGACTTAACCAGAAGTGACCAGAAGAGTGATCAGGAAGCCTCCCAGGTGGTAAGACAGCAGGATGAGGTGGAGAGAGCCCAGAAGCAGGAGCCGGGGAAGATGTAGCACTTGCTGCCTTCTAGGCAGAAGATGAGGTGTGTAAACCAGGCAAGGCACCCTCACAGGGCCAGTTGAAAGTCTCAAGGTTAAGAACCTTTAGAAAGTAAAACATCCCCTTGGCAGGAGATCTGTTACTTGTATTTCTCCTCAAACAACTTTGCTTGTAAGTACTTCTAATTATAGCCTCATATTTGGTGGCTAGGGAGAACCCTGACATCAGAATATGTTGCCAGTGAAATGAATTCAGCTGACACTGGCCTTTCTATTTATCACTACTAAATAAAAGCTCTTTCTAGGGCTTCTTAGAAGTCTTTTGACCATCCCCTGGCTAGAATCACACAGTACTCCACCTTTGGCTTCTCTGGAAACAAAAAAACCTCCTTATCAGCCACCATAGGAGAGGGAAAATCATCTGGGCCTTGTGGAGGCTATAGGCAAAAGACTCTCATGGCCTGGGAGGGTAGGCAAGCGAGGTGGGCAGTGAAGGGCATGTTACTCTCCAGTCTAGACACTGACATCCAAATACTTTCTTTGTTCAGCTTCTTTTTCCTTCCTGCTCAGCTAACCAGCCCCTACACATCCTACTGGCCATGGCCAGAGGGAAAGGAGGGCTGGGCACACAATCTTACTACTTCAGCTCCATGCCTGGTCAAATGGGCTGAAAACTACAGGGCTTCCAGAGTCTTATAGGGCTCTGCATGGGTCAAATGACACAGCTATTAAAGGCACCTTGAAAACTCAAAAGGTTTCCTAAGTGAAAGGGATTAAAACTGCAGCAGTTGCTTTGCTGGTGTCCTAGGACTGGATCTAATGACAGCAGAGCTGAAAAGGACTGACTAGAGTGAAACTGGGAAGTAGCCTTGGGATGTCAGTTTCCCTTGTAGCTCTTCATGTGGAGAGCAAATGAGGGTGGGTGATGTTAGTGACCTTTTCAAAGGTGGCAGGTGAAAGAACCTCAACTTCTGTTCTTGGCCATGCCCTTGTGTGAACCCACCCAGTCTGCTTGTTACGTGAACTTAGGCAAGTCACTTGACCTTTCATAACTTTGTTCAGGGATCTGCAGATGCCCTCCCATACCCACCAGATTCTCTAGTTATTTGCTTGTGTGATCTCCACAGTCAGAAGGAGGCTTTGACTGGCTTAAGCATTATTGTTGCAATGCTTCCACAGTACCTGGATCATCATAGTACATGTACAAGAAATCATTTGTTTCTCATTTATAACTACCATTAAAGCTTCCCTATACCTGGGCCTACCACGCCAGCCCTGCCCCTGGGGCACTCTGAGACAGCAATTAAGACTTGGCATGGTAGCACGTGCCTGTAATCCCAGATCTTGGAAGGCTGTAAGCATGTGGGTCACTAAGTCTGATCTAGTAGTGAGACCCTGAACACCCTACAGATTCTTAAAAAAAAACTCCCTATAGCAATAAATTGGACCAGTGCCATATCATGTTTGGTGACCCCTCAAAACAAGTAACTTATGAAATAATGTATCTTGTCATCAGTCTGCCCCTCTGACGTTCTGGCACTTAATGTCCTCTTACAGATTTTTCCTCCAACATTTCATTATAAAAATGTTTGAGCATGTAGTAAAGAGTGTTATGGTATAAAAAGATTTTATAGTGAACACTCATATCTCTGTCATCTAGATTGTGCCATGGACATTGTACTGTACTGGTTTTATCACATATCTATCCATTTACATATCTACCAATGCATCGTATTTTCTGTGCATTTCAGAATAAGTTGCAGACATCACTATACTTCCCGTAAGCCATTCAGCATGACTATTGATAATTAGAATGCTGTTTGTGCAGAGCAGATTGTCAGGAAATGGTCACTGCTAACATTATCATCATCGTCGTCGTCATCATCATTAGTTATTAGGAAAGAAGGCTAACCATAGTGATTCAGTAGTCCTAAAAATGAGATGCCTGCTACCCACTGATTGGGACGGCTGCCATCTCCTTAGGGAAGCTGGCCAATAGTCTCACCACCATAGTGCCCCCCACCCACAGCTTTTGGCCCATCCCCTGGGTACTCCTCCAGAGCCCTTTCAAGACTTACTAGTGTGACAATAAGAATGGAAGTAGATACTTGTCCAATAGGCTTCTGCTGCATGATATGGTAAGTTCAGTAATGTGGCTTTGCACAGTCCCCAAACCTGTTGGTCAAATGTAGTCTCCCCTTCCTCTTCCTCACTTGGCATTATTGTCACAGAAGTGGCTTGGAGCATGGAGATTGGGAGCTGGAAAGGTCACAAGCCAAGTTCTGGAAAATAGTCTCAGACTGCCTAGTGCACGGCCATGGCCCAAGACTGATCATGTCAGCATGTCCCAGAGCAGCACCCAGTGTAGAAAAGACCCCTCTGAAAACATACTTTCCAGAACTGTGTAAAATAATCTCTATTATTTGTTTACATTCAATCAATAAATGTGCCTATGCTAATCTAGGAAAAGTACCCTACATTCCTCTGCCTCAGTTCCCAACTGTGAAATGGGGATAATGTCAATAACATCTAAGTCCTGGGTTGCAAGGTTCAACTGAACATGTATGTTGTGCCTAGGAAAGCACCTGGCACACGCAAAGCATGTACAGGTACCTGCTGCTCTTGTCACTCATACCACTCCTATCCCCACCTCCACCCTGGGTCCTCATGTCCATTGGAGTCACTCCAGCAGCTTTGTAAAGAACAAACCATAGCCCAAGCAAGAACCCTCACAAGGTTAGGGTCCACTTGCCAGTAGGTGCAAGAACTACCAATCAAAGTGCTCAGCACACAGGCCGGCAGTATGGCTCAGTGGTCTAAAGCGCCTGTAGGCTGCTGCAGGGACCGCAGTTCGATCCCTGGCACCATATGCTGCGTCAGCCCTGCCCTTAGGGCAGGCTGAGCCAGCCATAAAAACAAACAAACAAAAGTTGTGAAACAAGAAAAAGTAAAATAATTTTTTTAAAAAAAGACTGTCAGAAAGCAAAAGAAGCCTTTATTTTTTTTTTTTT
>PVJA010004092.1:0-38487 GCA_004027025.1 Myocastor coypus | reverse complement strand
TCCAGCCAGATCTAGGTTCTCCACACCACTGTGATGAACGCTCATGCAGAGGATCCAGGAGAGCTGAATCAGCTGTTCGGTGTGGGGAAGAGTTCGTCTCAAGGAATCCCTGCACCTGAGACATTCAGCAAATACTTTAACCAGGAGTCCCACAATATTTAGAGCCTGCCAGCCTTTAAATTCCTAGAGGAGCCATACAAGAAGTGTCTACCCAAATGATCACTTCACCTGCATCTGCACATGTAGGAGTATGCCTGCCACTCTGGCTCTTATAATTAATATTTACTTAAAACAATCATTAGTCTCTGCTGGGCAACATTAAACCCATGTTCACAGTATTTTTAGCCAGGCCTTTCCCACACCTGCGATGGCAGGCAATAGTACAGCAGCAGGAACCCCTGCAGTGCTTTATAAATAAGTCTGTGTGCACCTGGACAGGCCACTCAAATAGCACTCAGGCAGCCAGCTGGGGACCTCAGACAGTCCTCACATATGCATGCCCTGAGCAGCCCACCCCCCCAGCTAGGATCCTCACTTCCTCTTCTTTTTTGTTTTGTTTTGTTTTGTTTTTTTTGTCCTCAGGACCAGGGTTCGAACTCATGACCTTGCACTTGCCAGGCAGGCATTTGTGCCATGGAGCTATCTCCCTGGTCCTGCTTCCTCTTATTTCTTAGACATCAAACATAACATACATTCCCATCAAAACAGAGTGTCATTGGTGCCCAGGCTAAACTACAGAAAAGGTAGGATTTTTCCCAAGGTGATGGAGAGTTTTCCCACTAAGAGAGAAGACAATTAGAATGACAACTGTTGTGAGGTGCTAACCACTTTATGATCTTGTTTTTTTTTCCCTCTAAACCACCAATCATAAAAAGACAGGTCCTAAGCTGAATGTGGTGGCACATGCCTATAATCCCAGCACTGAGGAGGCTGAGGTAGAATCATCCTTTGTAAGTACAAGACTAGCCTGGGCTACAAAGTGAGCTCAAAGCCAGCCTGAACTACATAGTGAGACCCTGTCTCAATAAGACAAAAAAATAAAAAAAGACAGGTCCAGGTCTGTCTGCCAGATAGCTCAGTGGAGTAAGCAAGTACAGGGACCACAAACCACCCTGGCTTTGCCTCTGGGTGTACTGAGCTGGCCACTGAGACCCAGCATAGTGGTGCATATCTGTATTCCCAGCACTAGAGAGGCTGAAAACAGGAAGATGACTATGACTCTGAGCTGTGTAATGAGACCCTATACCAAATACATGAAAAAAATGAATGAATGAATGAATGAATGAATGAATGAATGAGTGAATGAATGGCAGGTTCTATTACAGTCCTGCTTTCCCAGAAGAGGAAGCTGAGGCTCAGGAGAAATGGAGTGCCTCCCTAAGGCCACATAGGAGCAAATGAGATTCCAGCCCAGTTTAGCTGAACCTGTGCTTTGTACTCTACCCCTTTTCAACCTTAATTACATTTTGGCTTTTTGTTTGTTTGTTTTCAGGTGTATTTGTTGCTCTTTGGTTACTTTTGTTTTGAGACAGGGTCTTTATAGCTGGCCTTAAATCCACTGTGTTGGCCTTAGACTCACTCAGGAGTCCTCCTGTCTCAGCTCCCAAGTGCTGGGTTATAGGCACACACCCCTACGCAGGCTCCTGAAATGTGTTGGATGCCACTAACAGAACAGGAAAAAGGGAGTGAAGCTAGTACTTAGTGAGGGCCTACTTGTGCTACTCAGCTGATAGGCATTGCCCATGTTAATTCTCACAGCTTGAATAAATTCATAGGAAATGATAATAAACATTCTTATTAGACAGATGAGGAAACTGAGACTATGGAGAGTGTTAAATTACTTCCTGGATGACACATTCATAAACATCAGAGCCAGCTTCCCAACCCAGCCTGACTGTATAACACTGTGCTTTTTCCCACCTTATCCAAAATGTTACAGGGGGCCAAGGAGATGGCTCAGTAGAATAAGTGCAATCCCCAGTACTGAGAGAGAGAGAGAGAGAGAGAGAGAAGGAAGGAAGGAAGGAAGAAAAGAAAAGACAGTAAGGAGAGACATTCAAGCTAGGCGTGGTAGTGCGTGCCTCTAACCCCAGCACTTTACAACAAGTCAGGAGGATAAAAAGTTTGAGCCCTAGCTCAAACTAAGCTGGTCTCCCAGCTTAGTGAGACCATCTCAAAATAAAAATGAAAAGAGCCGCAATGTTGGTAGTTCCTGGGTTCAATTCCCAGTACTGCCAAAAAGAAAAAAAGATATTCGCTCTACACATAAGTAATGCCATTTTGTGTAGCCCCTAAGATTTTGTCATTTTCTTCCACTCAGCTGATAGGAGCTTTTTGTTTAAAATTTTTGAGGTTTAAAAAAAATAAAATAATCCTAGTCAGAACTTACCATTATAATAGCATCATCACATTTATGTAGGGCTTTAAGATTTTTCAGGGCTTTTTCAATAATTGTTGGGTCCTTAAAATAATATTATGAAAGCCTGCAGCCTGGCACCCTGTGTGGCCTAAAGCCTGAGAAAGAGCCTGGCGAAGACTCCAGGATGAGCCCTGGTGGCTACAGCATTGGCTCCGGAGGAAGAGGGATCGAACTCAGGTCTTTGTGCTTGCCAGGAAGGCACTTATGCTACTGAGCTATCTCCTTGGCCATGTTTTCTTAATTTTTGTTCCTTTAAAATGAACTGAAGTCCTTCTACAACTATTTGCTTTTTTTTATTATGAGTATATGGTTATGAGAGGTTATCAAGCCCACTGCATTGGGAGTTAGGATTTCAACAAATTCAAACTAACAAGCAATTGAAAGGAAAGCAGATCCCTTGTGCAGCTGACGCCATCATTGCCTTTGGATGCTAGTGTTTTGGAAGAACCTTGAATGCCCAGTGACTTGCAAACCCTACTGCTCATCATCTTCAGTCCTTTTCTGACCACTTCAGCACTGGGATCGCCAGGGAGCTGGATGCCCCAGAGCACATGTACCCAGGAGTACATCTACCTTCTGATGCCACTGCCACATAGGACTCCACTCTGGTGTCAAATGTTGACAAGGGACTGACTTTCTACTTGAAACCATTGCTAAGCAGGACAAGATACTGTCTTTATGGTACTGCTCATGGAAACCAATTTGTGATGCAACATGGAAGGCTTACCACACAACTTGATTCATGGGATATGTTCCATGAGATCCCGTCTAAACTTGCATAGCCATCAAATATCCCTGATATCTTTCCCATTACTTCTGTTATTTGCTGCAATCAACTCTTTCATTGCTTAGACTGTGATATATAATTGTAAATTGTGGAGAAACACAAAGTGTACATAAGGTTCCAAAGCCTCAATACTGTTTAAAACTTAAGCCTGGAAACATGAGAAACACCAGGGGTTAAATAAAACATTTATTTGTCTAAAAAAAAAACAAAAAAATTAATATTATGAAGCTGTTATAAACCCCCTTCACAGTGTGATAAACTGAACTTACAAGAGTTGCCAACCCAAGGCCAGTAGCACTCCATCAGCCCCTGAGGCCCGACAGCTCTCCAGACTCGCAGGGTATTGCTTCTGAGCCTGGATCTCTTAGAGGAGGCCTATAGAGTGAGACATTTAGCAGTCTTAATCGGAAAAGAGAGTGGGAGCGATGCTGTGGCAGTGGAGCCTGGCATTCAAGACCCTGTCATGAAAGGTTGAGACCTCTCCTCACCCACAGCACAGGCCGGAAGTGCAGCAGCTCTCACACTGGTAGCTGCACTCGAGGAGCTGGTGGTTCCAGGGCAGATAAGAATGACTTTACAAGATGAAAATGATCCGCGAGGGCACACAGGTCTGGAGGGGAGTGGAGTTGGCATTTTTTGGCCCTGCAAATAGCTGCCCATCTGCTCTCTGTCAGAATATGTTAGGAGTGCATCTGGAATGCTGCCCCTGAGCCTCCACTCCAAGCCAGTCATGTGGTTGTCTCCACGACAACTCCAGGAGCAGTAGAAACTGCTGTGTTTGGAGCCAGATGCTGCTCTGCACATGTGGTCTAATTAAACGGGGTTCCCTGCCTCCCTCCACCTCCTTGCCCCTCCCAGCACACACTGCCTTCTCTCTTTTTCCTCCCTCCCTCCATCCCCCATGCCTCCTCACACATCCACGGCCTGCTGGCTGACTCTGCACCCCATCAGCCTCTTCCCCAGCCTCATCCCTGTTGCCAAATCTGCAGCACAGTAATTCATGAACACCAGCAGAGAGCCTGCAGACACTGTGCAGGACACAGGAGGTGACAGGCTAGGCAGTCACAGCCCACACCCTTGAGAAGCCACCTCTAAAGAGGAACTGGCCATAAATGCTTCAGCACAAGAGAGCCTAGCAGCTCAGAACCCAAAGGAGCAACACCTGATCCAGGGCAAGACAGGGAGGAGGCTTGAGGAATGGTCCTGGAGCAGCTGGCCTTGAGTTAGTCTTCATTGGGTGAGCGGCTCACTGGCCTGAGAAAACAGGGAGACAGCTACCTGGCAATGTGGACAGCATACACAAAGGCCAGAAACATGGGGACTCCTAAAGAACTCTGGCTACAGCACAAGATGTTTGGACACAAGGAACTGTGGGTGGTGAAGGGGGTAGGGTTGCACCCCCTTAGGTGGCTTTGCTTCAGCTTAGTACTCTGCTTGGCCCTGCATACACAGGAAGCCAGGGAAAGAGAGTGACACAGAGACCATTAAGGGGTGAGACTCTGAGGAAGCCATGATGTCCAACCTGTGGCTTGCCTAGGCCACACACCTGAAGAGGAGCTATAGTAGGTCACATGTAAAATATATAGTTAGTGTCTATAGATAACAAAATTGCCAGGTGTGGTGGGACTCTCCTGTAATCCCAGCATTTGGGAGGCTGAGGTAGGAGGATCACTGCAAGTAGAATAAGCACCTGCCTGGCAAGCACCAGGTCCTGAGTTAAATCCCCAGTACTTATGCGAAGTCTTTTATCTGACTTTACTCTTCATGTACATCATCCTTGAAAATGGCTATTCACAAATGCATGTGCTGCCAAAGATGAGGACGTGGTTAGGGGTGGTTGTGAAGTAAGCTGGCTTTCTTTCAAATGACAGGGCTTAGAAAGCCTTATGAACACGATCCAATTTTTCTTTGAATTGAATATCTGATTGCAACTCTATACATGTCAACAATTAATAATTAAGCAACCACTTACGGTTCTAGTATTGGCAATGTTGTATAAGCACTTCCAATAATAGCATGAGCAAGAAACTATCTGATAGATTTTTGTGCTTCCTGTCCCATAAAATGGCTAAAAAAAAGCCATTTTAACCTGTTGCTTATGCTTCAGCACAAGAGAGCCTAGCAGCTCAGAACCCAAAGGAGCAACACCTGATCCAGGGCAAGACGGAGGAAGGCTTGAGGAATGGTCCTGGAGCATAAAAAATCCTCACTGAACAATGAAGCAAAACTTAAGTGGCTGCTTAATAATGATAAATACCTGTCCTCACAGGTGTACACGATGCAGGTAGAGGGAGATGTCATTGTTGATGTTGGCTGCATGTTACCCACGAGGTCACACAAGTGCTTGCAATGACACACACACACACACACACACACACACACACAGGTTTCCGAATGACCGTGTGGGGCAGGTGTAGCCTACAGAGTTGCACTGCACCGTGCCCTCCCCTCTTCAGAGTTCATTTCCATCTACACAGTCTGCACTTTATAGTTAAGTCATGAGAATCTTACTAAAAACCACATGAAATATCCAAAGCTTACAGTCTCATGGTCCTGCATCAGAGTTGTTCAGGATCACAAGCTGGACATGACATGCTTCTAGGAGGGTCACCAATACATGCTAAGAAATATCTGTGTGTCTTCTAAGAGTCCAGAATCCACTGCTTCACTCTGGCCCTTGGGAAGATGCCCCCAGAGAGGAGGATAATCAGTATCTCCATCCCTTAATCCATGCCTGATTCCTCTCAAACCCCAAGGACATTAGCTCCTCTGCACACTGCTCCCTCTCACACTTTCCTTCTCCATCCTCTCTCCTTCGCCTCTCCTTCCTGCCTCTCCATCCAGCACCTGCTCCTCCATGGTGCTTGGCTTTTGTATGACCTGCTCTCATAAGTCTTTCCTTGGCCCCTGCTCCACCAGAACAGGGTCACCTCAGTCACAAGTATTTCGGGGGCAAAGTCTACCTGGGATTATCCAGCAAAGGGCATTGAAAAGAGCCATGAAGGACACTGGCCTCCACTAGCATCTGCCACAAGCTCAGTAAGGGGACCTTTACAGTCACTGATCCTGTTAAGCCTCATGTGAAATAAGGGATGTCTCTGTTGTACAGCTGAGGAAACTGAGGCTTGCAAAAGCTCAGGCCTTGCCCTTTCCTGAGCTCTGAGTTACACTGAGCTCCCTGGAGTCCCCAGGCCATCTGACTTGACTCAGTGGACTGGGTCTGCAGAAAGAACATTTATGTGTAGCGGCCTATCTGCATCTTCTAGAAACCCAGAGGAAAACTCTATGTAATCATCTGAGTATACTTAGAGTTCTGGGGTATTGTGGGAGGCACTTGGGCTGTAAATTGCACAGAACTAACCTCAAATACTGCTGAGGCTCTTCCAGCTCTATGGCCTTGGACAGTCCCCAGGGTGAGGATGAGGAGCCCATCTCCATGGCATTATCATAGGAAGACAGCCTTCAGCATAGTCCCCAGCTCCTTAAGCAGGGACTACACAGGAGACAGCTTTCATAGAGGCTGCTTTGCCCCCAGCTGAATCAAGGTGTTTCTTCTTCAGCCCCACTGTGAGTCCTGCACGCGGAGTCACTACTGCTTGCACTGACTGGGCTTCCTGATGTAGCATTGCTTATCACCTGCTCTGGACAGACAATCACCAGAATTTGGGGTAGAAAACTGACCAGTTGTGGCCCCAACTGGGAGCCAAGCCTTCAACTAAGCACTTTGTATGGATCACCTGCATTCCTCTCACAGCTCTGTGAAGCAGGAAATCACACTCCCTCATCAAAAGTTAGAAACCAGGGTTTCTTGGGAAGTAGGGACTCACCCTGAGCTCTAGAACCATAGATGGCAGAGCCTATCTTCCTTCTCAGGCTCCTCTTCATTCTACCTCTGCGTCGTTGCTATGCATCATAGTTCTCTGTGGAGGCCATGGCAAACCTCAGAGAGGAACTGTCTAGAAATCATGTGCATTGGCTTTAGAAAGTACCTTGAAGATTTCCCAGCCAGCCCAGTTAAGAGAGGAAGAAACTGTAGGCAAGGAGAACGAACCAAGGCCAGGTCAGATGTTTGCCCCTGCTCCTCACATTCTTTCACTTCTCAGTGCTCCATTTGTTCATAACCAGAAACTTGCCGCCAGAGCCTCCCCAGACTTGTGCCCGGCACAGGAGACAGCAAGGACAAAGGATAAGAAAGGAACCATGGATTTCATAAGCAAGCCCTGATTCAATATGTGGAAACTGCTATAAAGGAACATCCCAAGAGCAAAAGAAAAGAAAGAGAAAGAGAAAGGAAGGGAAGAGAAGAAAAAAGGGCTGACGAGATGGTTCAGCCATCTAAAGCACCTGCTTAAGAAAGCCTAGGCAACTGCAGGGACCATGGTTAGATCCCTGGCACCACATGCTGCGCAACCTCGGCAGGCTAAGCCGACCATAAAAAAGTAAAAGAAGGAACATCCCAAAGGCCATTGTCCCCAAGGGTCTCGGAAGTCAGCTGCTCACCTGCCTTGGTTAGAGGTGAGGCTTCTTGTCTGTCCTGACCAGTTTTATCCCTATGTCCTTTTGGCTATAATCTTGGAACCTCCTTATTCCATTACTACCACTGAAGTTGGATGCTCTGTCAATGGATCTTCAAGTTGATCTCTTTCTTACCTGGGGATCCACCAGGAAATCCTTAAATACTAGGAACCTCTCTCACAGTGTCCCCCTTAAGACATGTCCTCATTCAGTTTGGAGAGGTCCTTTCCTGATCCTGGCATCAAAGTGCCAGTCACTGTGTTAAACCCAGAGACTCACCCTAGGAGAAACCAGTACTTTTGACACTACCCAGGTGGCTGAGCCAGCGGGCCCTTGATACCATGTGTGTCCTAGCTGGTTTCTGGCCCAGGAGAGAGCTGTTGCTGGGCTGCCACCCTCGGATGGGCCCTGTCTCTCGCCTTAGCTCTGCCCTGGAGCTCCCAGCTGCTCTGGAGACTCCCTCCCTTATGAATCCAGTACTCAGAGGCCAAGGTAGATGTTATTTCTATCAGGTCAGTGAAAAAATGGGGCTCCCTCAGGTGACATGGCTACTGCAGATCTGTGGTAAGACCACTATTCCAAATCAGCCCTCCTAAACCCACTTGCTGTATCTCCACCCTCTCATCCGCTTATTTAGATTGCTTCTAGAGCAGCTCCAGCTGGCAGCTCAGGTGTCAGATGCAATCTTGTGATTATTTCTCTCTCTCAACGGAAGAGACATGACATGGTGTTCCATGAGCCCCAGAACCAGGCAGGCTTCGCTTCACATTCTGACTCTGCAACTGGCTAGCTGGCTCTGCGACCTCTGACAGGTTGCCTCCTCTCTCAGAGGCAGAGGAACCTCGATATCCTTATCTGTAAAATGGGGATCATCATCATACCTGTGTCTCCGGGCATGGTTGAGGGTGGGGAGCTCATTGCTGGGAAGAATAAGCAAGATAATGCATGTAAAAACCACCACGCATGGGGTTAGTGCTCAGCAAGCGGTAGCTGGTTTTAATCAGTGCACCTGCTTTCCTCAAAGAGCTGATTCCCATCTGCATCTCTTAGGGGAGGAAAATCTTGAGCTAGTATGCATGAAGACCAACTTCATTGTGTCTCCTCCGCTTCCACAGGCCTCCTCGCTCATCTGCGTTCCTGCACTAATCAGAATTTCCTGACTTCTCCCTGTTTGTCTCGGTTAATGCAGAAGGAAGGGGCTGCTGGCACAGAGGACCTGAGGCGTGGGCTGACGCGCCTGTGATTTGAATGTCTTTACTATAATCTAGCGAGAGTGTGTGGGGGCTTCTGTCAATACTAGAGCTGTGGCCAGAATGGGCAAATACTGTCAGCCCGGCCGTCTCTGCCCCTGCAAATTACCCAAGTAGCTCTTGTCGGACACCCACATTTCCCCCAACTTAAATCCTCCGAACAGCGAGCCAGCTTCACGATGAGACATTGATTCTTTGTTTAAGGCTTGTTATAGTGACAGGAGCCCAGGCTGAGACTATGTCCCTGGCGTGCCTCGGCTGCTCCACAAATGCTTCAGAAAACTGTCTTGATCTTGTCACCTTAAGTGTGGCTTGGCCTGGCCCCGCCAGGGTCATCTGCCTGTGGCAAGTGGCTGATCTTCCACATCTGTCCGGTTGGCCCAGCACGCACCTTATCGTGTTTTACAGTGGGAGAAAGTGTGCTTGGACTTGGGAGTTGTCAGACCTGGGGACTCTGATTCCTGGGGCCAAGTCCTTCCCTAATCTGAGAATCCTTTCCTCATCTGAGATGATCGTGGTACACGAAGGTCTCTGGCGATTCCGTGAAAGCAAGACGCAGGCTGTCATAGGCAGGACAAGTGCTCGGCAGAGGTTGCTTCCCTTCTCCTTACCCTGATGCCTGCCTCTGACCAACCCAAAATTATTGCAGTGGAATCCTGCTGGCCCCTTGCTCCTTCCCTGTGTTCCAATAAATAAGGATTTGGCTTCTCTAGGCCACATGCCACCCAGGACGCTTCTGTGTTCAGCAGGAATGCAGCCTGTTCTCGGCAGCCACCCCAGCTGACCAGTGAAGAGACACCTAACCAACACAGCTTATCCTCCCTTCCTGACAGCAGAACTGAGGCCACAAGCCAGGGATTTGGGGACAGTTAAATGAAACACAACTGAGATAGGATGGCTGCTGATAAATGGGACCAGGTTTACTGGATTTATTTTATGTCTTTAAGTTTTAAAAACGGCTATTGGTTAGTCAAGACTGGTCATTTTGACCTCTGCCAGTGATGCTCAGCTTTGTCTGCCCTAGAGTTAGTTTTTAAAACTGTAACCCTGGCCCTGGGGACTTTAAAAGCACCCTGGTGATTCTGAGGCGTAGCTGAGGTTGAGAGCTATTGACCTGCACCATCTCATTCATCCCTGCTTGATCCCCAGCAATCCCATGAAGCGTGTAACTTCACCTTAAAGATGAGAAAGGTGAAATCGGGCCTGTGTACTCACTTGCCAAAGGTTGTAGCAGGGACGGCAAGGAGCAAGGCTGGAACTGGAGTCCAATGTGTGTGTCCCCTGTTTGCCTCCCCTGGAGTGACAGTGTATCAGAGCCTGCATTCTGGGATGGATGGCAGTGCTCTGAGGACAGCATGCCCAGTACAGGTGTTTGTGTGGAGAACCTGAGGAGGAACCGGGGCCCTCCTCACCTGGGGCATCAAGTAAAGACGTCTCACAAGATGTAACAAGCCAGGGCTGTGGGCACATGGCATGGCTGCAGTGTAAGACAGCCCTGGATCACCGGAGGAGAAAGTGTGTAGGTGAGGTGGATGGCATGTCATGAGCAAGGAAAAGAAAGGCAGCTAGAGAAGATCACAGAGAACCTGGAGTATCATGCTCAGGAGTTTAAAAACCCCATTTGCAAAAAAAAAAAAAAAAAAAAAAATGCATGGACTCGCATTCTGGCCTCTAGCTCTTCTGCCCTACCAAGCCAGAGACAAGGGAAAATGAGTCCTGCACTGGCCTCACCAGTCTGCAACTTTGCATAGTATGATAGGACCTGAGCTTGGTTTAATACTCAGCTGTCACTGTGTTAAAATTATTAACACTTAGCCTTGACCTTGTGCTTTGTGAAAGAACTCCAACAAGATAGTGGAGCCAGGATGTAAGAAAGGAGATATGCATGACTCATGTCCTCCCAAGAACCTGCCTAGAACCTCACAGCATCACAGGGCCCCATGGCACAGATTTGCACAGGTCCGATGGTGTGTAGGAAGTGAGCAAGACTGAGCACACACTGGGTGAACACATTGCTATAACAGAGCAGGTGGGACACTGAGAACCCAAAAGGCCACATTTTGCTTACAACAGGACTTGCTTCACGCACAGCGGGATGACAGAGGTGTTCCTGGAAAGGAGTGACCAAGGAAACTCTCATACTTGTTTTTGTTGCTTGGAAAGGGTGATACAGAACAATCGTAGTTCCTCTTGGTTTCTCATTAGTAAGCTGAAGTTAGACAATTTAGGTAGAATGTACTTATGGCAAGAGATAAAAAAGAGTTTTATTCAGTATTTCCACTGTCTGGTAAGAACAAAGTACAAATACATGTACTGACTATGAAATATGATACTTCATGTAAAACTGGCATTGCTGGACCAGGGAGACATCTCAGTAGAATAAGCACTTTCTTGGCAAGCACAGGTTCCTGCGTTCAATCCCTAGTATGGCAATAAAATAATTAATTAATTAAAATGTACATTGCTTAATGTAAATTTGGATTTGAAAATTAATGCTCATATTTTAAAATTTGGAGCTGGGATGTAGCTCAGCGGTAGAGCACATGTCTATCATGAACAAAGCCTAGGGGCTAGCAAGATAGCTCAGCAGTCTAAAGTGCCTGCTTAGGCAAGCAGCAGGGACTAAGGTTTGATTCCTGGCATCACATTGTGTGCCAGCCCTGTCCTCAGGGTGCACTGAGCCAGCCACAAAAAAAAAAAAAAAAAAAAAAAAAAAAAAAAAAAAAAAAAAAAAAAAAAAAAAAAAAAAAAAAAAAAAAAACTTAACACCTTAATCTCTAACCCCACACATATAAAAACAGTTCTTCATTACTTAGAGTGACATAAAATAGTAAGCAAACACTTATAGGCCCAGAAAAAGACCATAAAAGAAAACTAATCTTTAGGTTTTATACTTTAGTGTCACTTTTTTCCTATTCATTTTGCTGTGGGCCCTGGGTGTCACATTGCCACCCATGGTATATCCAGTCTTCCCTAAAGGAGAATGCGTGTCTGTTAGAAATCTACCATGGAGAAATCTGCTTGTAGCAATCTGTTTTAATCTTAGAAGTGGCCCAGTGAGGCAGGCCAGCATTGCATGATTGTCTCAGATGAAAAAAGACAAGTCACCTGCGGTCACATCACTAGCTCATTTCAGATCTGTTGACTCCAAATCACATTTTCTCTCCACCATGATGAGTTGCTCAAAACGGGTCAAATGAAAACAGAGTTTTAAGTTTTTATGAAGGTGCATGTACTAGAACCAAACCGAGACTGTGCTTGTTTGTTCCCTGAACCGAACACACTTCTTTGGTAGCAGGAGCTTTCCTTTTTAACCTTTTATTACACAAGTTTTCAAACTTATACGAAGTCAGGGAATCCCCCAAGTACCCAGCTTTCCATAATTATAAAACATTCTAGCCTTTGGCTGAACTGCCATCTTCTTGTAATTTGCCAAAATAACTAACACAAAGGGCAAGGGGAACCCAGTACATGTTCTCTAGGCCTTTTAGCAAACACGGAGTTGTTTCTTTGGCCACATACATGTGAATCCACAAAAAGGGTGACATTGTAGACATCAAGGGAATGGGTTGTATGAAAAGGAATGCCTCACAAATGTTACCACAGCAAAATAGGAAGAGTCTATAATGTTACCCAGAATGCTGTTCGCATTGTTGTAAACGAGAAAGTTAAGGGCAAGATACTTGCCTAGAGGATTAATGTGTGCATTGAGTATATTAAACACTCAAAAAGTCACAATAGCTTCGCTGAAACATGTCGAGGAAAATGATCAGAAAAAGAAGCCAAAGAGAAAGGTACCTGGGTTCAACTGAAGCGCTAGCCTGCCTCTCCCAGAGAAGCACACTTTGTGAGGACCAGTGGGAAGGAGCCTGAGTTGTTGGAACCTATTCCCTATGAATTCATGGCATAAACTAGGGGCCAGCAAGATTGCTGATAGTTGCTCTGCCACTCAGCACCTAATTGGCAGCTTAAGTGATCTAGGACTTACGTAAAAATAAAATCATCCTGTGTGGTAAGGATGATTTTCTTAGTTGAACAGGTATGTAGTGCCTTCTTATCTCAGAATTATTTTCAACAGCTTTTCACTGTAGCTAGTAATTATGCCCGGTCTTTACTCTTCAGTGTTTTTCTTGCTGAAAGATATTGCTGAGGTATTGTGCAGGTGTATATCCAAATATTCATATATTTATAAAATATTTATATTGGCTTGAAGATCCTATAAATAATCATGGAGAAAAGATATATCAAAATAAATGGAAGTCACTTTACAAACAAATGTAAGTCCATTTCAGTTAAATAAATTGTTTAAAGCAAAAAGAAAAAAACATTTTATCATTTTTATTCTGTTTTTATGTATTTAGTGCAGGGTCTACAGGGTCTCACTACACAGATTAGACTCCTAGTGACCCTCCTGTTTTCAGCCTCCCAAGTGCTGCAATTATAGGTGTGTGCTACCACACCCATTCTCAATTACTGTCTCAGCATGCCCCATGGATGGGGCTGGTGCAGCACACCAGGGATCAAATTCTGGTCCCTGTCCTGCCTAAGCAGGTGCTTTAGTATGCTGAGCTATCTGGCTGGCCCTGTTCTATCATTTTTAAGATTAAATTAAAATTTTAGAAGTGTTTAATTATAAATTACACATAAAATTTACCATTTAACCATTTTAAAACATACAATGAACTACATTCACTCTATATAGAGTCATCACATCCTCGGTCTCCACATTTTCATGGAGCAAACCTGAAACTCCCTTCCCACCAGTCAACTCCTCCACTCCTTAAGCTGGACAGAGGAGCAGGGGCACTATGTCCCTGCCTTGGGCCTGTGGTGGAAACAAGTTTCCCAGCACCCTGCTCTCTTCAGGGAGCAGTTAGTCTCTGGAGGACTAGTGCTGAGGATTCCAGAAAACCTGAAGGGCTTAGTGTGAAATAGAACACCCTTGCTCTCCAGCAGGTGCCAGAGGTCCTACAGTTAGAACCCAGACTTCAGAGCAGAACCACATCCATATTAGCCCATGGGTTTGGTGGCAACACCTGGGCTTTGGAGGTCACCAGGGACTGAACCCCATCTCTGCTATTTCCAAGTTGTGCTTCCTTGGACAAGTCACCCGTTACCCCAGTTATGTCTCTGTAAACTTTGAGCATAATTGCTTTCCTCCCTTTTAGAGCTGAAAATATTCCACTGTAAAGTTTCAGACTGGTAAAAAGAATTGTATGTGTCGCAGAGCCTGCGACAAGGTGAAGTACACTGCGATTATTGTCTTGTCTTCAAAGGGAAGAACTGGCTTGAGCCAACAGGATTTGCTTGCCTAATTCCCATTCACGCCTCCAAGCTGCAAAGTGTCCATTTCCTGTCATGTTGTTTGACCTGCTGTCTCAGAAAGAGTCACCTTTTCTTTTGACTCCTGTGAACAGTTTGCTCACTGCCCCCAATGACACCACACAGAACGGTAATATTTGTTTCTGCGTCTAAGTGACACAGTCAGTATTATTGCTTAAGTTTTTCCCAGAACTACTACCATCCCTTGTCACTTTCCCCTGAAGGTTTCCCATCCTTGTCCCTGTCCTTTTGTCCATTTTTATGGCACAGACACCAGGTCCAGGCAGATGTCACCCACAGTAAGCAGACAGCAAACAGCAAACTGTTCTTGTCTCCCCAAAGATGAGATTCATCCTGCCTCAGGCTGCCCTTACATACACATCTGGCTACAGACTCTCAAATCTATCCGTCCCTCAGCAGTGCTGGGCCAAAGCTCCAGGGGTGAATGCTAACGACTCCAATGAACATTTCCTCTGAGTAGTTGTAAGCCCACTGGACACAAATGTCACTCATCTGGCATCATATTCTAAGACCTTTTCACTGTCAGGCCAGGCATTGTCTCCACACCAGTATCACAGGGTTCCTACTTCAGAACCAGAGTCAAACTCATTCTGTTCTTCTTTAACTAACATCCTTGAGTTTCTAACTGCACGCTGGGCTCTGTACTGTGCCTAGGGTGTACAGGGATGAATTTAGCAGGACGGGACCCTGCCCTCCCTCACTCCTGCTCAGAGGGGACATGGAAAAACTGTCAGAGCAGGATTGAGTGATGGCCACACCCAGACGTGACTTAGCAGGAGGACAATCCAGACAGGAACAGAACTAAAAAACAATAAGGAGGAAAGTAGGAGTGAACATGGTACATGGGGAGCAGAGCAAAGGGACCCAAAGAGACTCTGAGAAAGCTAAGGTCATTGCTGGAGGGATCTGCTTGTCCAGTTGAGGAGTTTTTCCTTCCCCTTCCACAAAAGATGCCTTGTGTGTGCTATACTCACTGTAAGGAGTGCAATGCTGAGCAAAAAGTGTTTGTCATTCCTGCCCACATGGACATCAGGTCTAGTGGAAACAACAGACATGGAAGTCTGCAAAAGGTGACGTCTGTGCAACCAGAATTCTTGAGTAGTGGCCAGGGATATGGCTCAGTGGCTTAAGCACCTGCTTGGCGAGCACAAGGTCCAGAGTTCAATCCCTGGTACCGCTAAATAAATAAATAAACAAACAAACAAATAAACAAATGTTCTTGAGTAGGATGGCTGACATAATCCAGTTTGCATGTTAGAATTCACTCACTCTGGCCAGAGGCATCTGTATAGGCTGGGGAGAATGAGACAGGGAAGGGGTGTAGAGGAGAAGTGGGAGCCTGAGCCTGCACCAGGGTCATGGACAGTAGGCAGGGAGTGAGTGTGTGCAACCCTGCGGGGAAGCCTGATAGGTCTATAGTGGGTAACTAGCAGATTTGAGGTATAGTCCTGATGGGAAAGTACCTGGGAGCATGGAGGACTTTGAATTTGAGGTAGCAGTGGGGGGAGAAAGTTGTGTGTTTGGAGATAGGGAAAAGTGTCTGGCCTGGCAGTGTGTGTGTGTCACAAGTTGCCAGTGTACTTGAGTGATGCTGTGCTAAGGATGAGATCACCTGCAGAGAGAATTAACTGCCCAGCCATGGTCCCAAAGATGAGAAGCAAAATCTTCAAGCCTCAGGATTGGTGTGGAAGTGAGACTCCTGTTGGTTATCAGTAGCTGGTGTCTCAGCTGTTCAGTGACAAAGATAACAACCCATGCCGTTGTACTAAATTCCATGAATAGATCTTTTTCCCTGGAAACTAGAGTATGTTTTTATTGTTTTTTGTTTGTCTGTTTGTGTTCTCCTCTCATACACAGCACAAAGTTTCTATTGTTTTCCTTCTCACTTCCACAGCTTGCAAGCTCAGAGCTAATGCTATAACTAAATTTCAAAAGCTATATAGGATCAACATATCTAGATATTCAATTCCTATTTTATATGTTTCTGCCTGAATTTTTCCTTGCTTTCTCAGTTGCTTTGTAAAATTAGATAGGGCACAATGGGATGAAACTAAATTTTCCCCCACCCACATATTCTTGGGTCATCCTAAAAGCCTGCGCAGTATGGCTTCCCAGTTGCAAGCTAATATTGGCTAGATTGAAGCAGGAGAAACGCTTGGAACTTGCAGAAGCTAGACAGTAAATTTATCACTCACGTAACTCATTAAAACAGGATAAAAGTAGAACATCAAACATCTCTGTGTTTGCCACCAAGTCTGTGAAGGGGGTGGAGGTACCCTTAATTCAGCTCAAGATGGAAAAGTCTGATCTTTCAGAGTTGAGAATACACCACTGAAATTAAAGACTTGTCTGTGTAGATAAGCACTCCAAACGTGTTCAAAGAAAGATCGAGGTGTGGAATATACAAAACTGGGATTTTTAAAGCACAGGGTATCATCTTTTTTTTCTCTCTTTTTTTTTTTTTTTTTTTTTTTTTTTTTTTTTTTTTTTTTTTTTTTTTTTTTTTTTTTTTTTTTTTTTTTTTTTTTTTTTTTTGTCTTTTTGAGACAGGGTCTCCCTGTGCAGTTGAGGCTGGCCTTGAGCTCACTTTTGTAGCCCAGGCTGGTCTCGAACTCGCACCGATCCTCCTGCCTCAGCCTCCTGAGTGCTGGGATTACAGGCGTGCGCCACCACGCCCAGCTCAGGGTATCATCTTGACTTGCAAAATGTAGTTTGTGAAAGTAAACTTCCTTATCAACAATGTACACAGAAAATTGACTAGATGGTAAATTCTAGTTCTGATCACCCTATAATTGTTTTTAAAGTATAATTTTGTATAGGTTCAAAATACTGGGTAAATGGGTTTCAAACTGTGTTCCACACTTGGTGCCCCCATGGCAGGTCTAAGGTGCCTGTGGGTGGAGCTAAGAAGAAGGCTACCAAGCAAGCAGAGCCCACCCCAGCTCCCAGCAGAGCAGGTCAGTTCTACCTATGGAGCAGGGCTTCTACTGCGCAAGATTCTGTGTGAACCCAGGGCTCTGTTCTTAAAAGTAAGAAGGAAAAGTTTGGAAATGGTGACAGTAGAAGGCATGCCACTAGCTACTGTTGGGGTATGACTGTCACTGATCAGGAAGCCAAAGAATGAAGACTCAGAAATCTGACCTTGGCGTCCTGCTCTGCTTCCTTACACCCTCTGTGGCTTCGGGGTTTGACTTTTTCCCTGAAACAGCGTCTTCAGCCATAGTTTAGAATGATTCTGAAGATGCCAATGACTTCATTAATTAGCATTAGTAAATCAGCAGTGTGGAAGTTCTGCTAAGTGGATGTTAACTACTGATGGCTCTCCCTCCGTGCCTCTGACCCTCCTCTCTTCAATTCCCAGGAGGAACCCATCACCTTCTGTGAGGAAGCCTTCGTGTCCCACTATCGCTCCGGAGCCATGAGGCAGTTCCTGCAGAATGCCACACAGCTGCAGCTCTTCAAGCAGGTGCCCAGCCTCCCTCAGGGTTCCAAGTCTCACCCCCTGCAGGAATTTCTGCAGCTGTGTCTACCCCAGGCCCTAAGGGTTCAGGCAAGGAGGACCCAAGTGAAGAGCTTGGGCAAAGGGGTGGGGTAAAGAGGGTGGTCAGCCACGAGAGAGGCCCTTGGTAAATGTGCTATTTTGTTGTTTTTGTTGCATAAACAGCTAGTTTTTTAGAAAACTCAGCCTTATAGGTACTTTCCTGTCTGGAAAGTGCAGCTGGTCTTGGGGCATACACCAAGATGCCCAGGTGTATGGTTTTTTTTTCCCTGTTCTGTGGTCAAGCTGTTGGGCTTTTTGCTCTCTCTCTCTCTCCCTCTTTAGTTTATTGATGGGCGATTGGACCTTCTCAATTCTGGTGAAGGTTTCAGCGATGTTTTTGAAGAGGAGATCAACATGGGCGAATATGCTGGTGAGAAGCCCTCTTTTCCTTTCTGGAGCACAGGCTGCTGTGGAGGAGGGTACAGCTGTGATGCAGCGGCACTTTGTTAGGGGTTGGGAAGATACTGATTTCAACCTTAGCCTTGAAAGAGTTAGGAAATTCCTTTCTAGTTTCAATGAGATGCACACTGACCTCTGTGACATCCCCTGTCCTGGGGCTGGTTACTTTGCCTGCATAGCCAGAGTCAGGTGTAATGGTACAGGGGATACACACAAGAAACTGAATTAGGAGTCTGGATTCACATAAGGACCTTCCCTCTTGACCAGCTGTGAGAACTGGGTCAAGTCACTAGTTCTCCTGCAGTTGAAGTTCCCCTGTTTATGCCGAGAGTGGCACTGCCTACCTCCCAGGACTCCTGCTGAGAAAAAATCAGAGTGGGGACGACAGTTTTGCACAGTCACTTTGGCCCAGCATATGTTTCTTTAGACTGTGGACATCATTGCTGACAATCCAGTCTCTTTAGAACAAGAAGGGTCATCCACTCATTTATCAGAGGCCCCAAGGTGTCACTTGCCAATTGTACCTCCTGAATCCCAGGTCTCAAAAACTCCATCTTTGACTGGAAAGGTACTGTCAAATAGTACTTGCAGGTCCAGTGTTTGACAGCAATATTAACAATCACAGGCTAAGACTTCTCTTGCAAAACGATAGCACACATGTTGCCAGTCCCTCTTACTGCTATGCATATTCAACCTGAACCTTCCTGGTAATCTGAAATTAGTACACAACTCACAGAGCCAGACACAATCTACACTTTCTCATAATACAGACCCTGTAAGCCCATGCTGCACAAAGAACACACATAGTTAGTAAAACCAGAATGGAGTCTGCACAGTAATGGCAGATTGTTTACCAGAATTTTCTGAGCGCTGAGGTGTGCAGGGCTCACACACAATGGAGGACTCAATTCTGCTCTCGTGGGGTTAGGAAAGCAAAATGTATAACTAAAGCTATAAAAATTAAAACAGCATAGGAACATTAGTTGCAGTTTTTTTGTGTGTGTTGTTGTTGTTGTTTTATGGCCGGCTCAGCCTGCCCAGAGGGTGGAGCTGGCGCAGCATGTGGTGCCGGGGATTGAACTGCAGTACCAGCAGCCAACTAAGCTTTCCTAAGCAGGTGCTTTAGATCACTGAGCCATCCTGCTGGTCAAGCTTACATGATCATCCTTGAAGGCTAGGCAAGTTTCCCAATAGATCAGGGTTTGAGTCAGGATCCAGCCACATAGTGTGAGTTCTGAGCAAGACAGGCTTTATTTAACTAGATTTGTGGCTTCTGAAAGAGCTTTCTGAGAGCCAAGAATATAGCTCAGTGCTATAAGTTCCCACCTGGTAAGCACAAGGTCCCGAGTTCAATGCCCAATACTGGAAGGAAAGGAAAAGAAAAGAACAGAAAGGGAAGGGGAAGGAAAGGGCTTTCTGGTGATGAGACCCCTTAGCTGGTATCAGATGAAATGAAGAGCAGCATCTCCTTCTCCCCTCCCTTCCCTGTCACTAGTCAGGTATCCTGGAGGATGAGTGCATTGCAGTAAGGCTGTGTACCGGGACGCCCGGCCCAGAGGTGATTTCTGCCCAGGCCTGCTCACAGTATGTCAGAGAACCTGGGCTTCTAAGTGGGTGTTACCTATGCTCAGGAGATGTTCAGAGAAGAGAAGCGGTAGCTTCCAGAAGAAATGACATTTCAGCTGTCTGTTGAGTTTCCCAGGCAGAGAGAGGAAGGGATGGAGGTCAGGCAAGGGAACTACATCATAAGAGCCTGGGGCTGAGAGAACACTGATTTAGGAACTGCAGATAGCACCTCATAGCTAGGGCATAAGACTGTGCAGAATGTAAACCCAGGATGGAGAGGCAGAGGGAGATGAAGTGGAACTGCTGAGGAGTCCACCCTCCCCCCTTTTGGCCACGAGGGGGCTTGGAGAGCCTGTAATCAGGGCACTGATGCAGACTACTTAGAAAACTGTGGCTACGATTCACTATTGCCTCCTTCAGAGTGGGACATGGGAGCCTCCAGGTCACCCTCCTGACTGGACTTCCCAGTCCTGCATGCTGAAAGCAGTTTGATGAACTCTTTAACCCACAGCTTCTCCAACTTCTTTTTCCCCTAGGCAGTGATAAACTGTACCATCAGTGGCTCTCCACAGTCCGGGTAAGTGTGCCCTATTCAAAGCCACCTGGCCTCCTGCTTGGCTTCTTGGCTATCCTCTGCTCCCAACCACTTACAAAGCTGCCAAGAGGCCTGGGGTTCTCTCTTCTCTCAGCTGAAGATGATTTTGCCTTCAAGTCAGGATGGTCCAGCCTTTCTGGGTGTCGGGAGGAAAAGGAAGCAAGACAGGCCTCTTCCTTGCCAGGAAGCCAGCCAAGGCCTGCTTCTAGGGCCAGGGTGCTTGTCATCATCATGAGGAAAACAAAAGTGTGCCCCTCCCTTGCTGCCCTACAGTAGCTTTCACAGTAGAGGCTCCTGGGAAGATGGAAAACACATCCCTGAGAGATTTCTTCATCTCACAGTTGGTGTGAACAGTTTCTTGGGTCAGAAGCCAGTCACTTAGGCGTCCAGAGACTAAAGAATTGAAATTCTTGCTTACCTTTCCATCAGCTTATAGATGAGTATGTGCTAGAGTCCTATTACATGCTGGGCACCAGCCTGGTACTGAGGACACACAGGGAGCAGCACACAGACCCACCCTGGGGGAGCTCTCCATCTTGTTGGGGAAGCAGGCACGTAAACAGGCAACTCCAGCATAATGTGATAAGTGTTCTCTCCTGCTTCGGGGCCAAGAGCACTGTGCCAAGGCAGGTCCCTTGGAAGTGGCTGCAGTTGGCCGAGAGTAAGCAATTCCTTGATGAAAGACTGCCTTTGTTCTTCTCCTACGGCCAAACACAGCACTTGGCAAATCAGGGACAAGCAATAAGGACTTGTTGATTGATTGATAAAGGGAGTTTCAATACTCCAAAGGACCATTTAACTAGGATACTGAGTAATTTTGGAAGGCATTATGGAATAAATGAGTGGGTGAAAATTTCCTATTGTCCTACAACACAAAATGCTTTCTAGGTCAAATTGTAATGTTTTTAATTAAAGCTCAAATTTTCTAATACAGTTACCAAAAACTGTGCTAAAAGTTAAAGCCAGCAATTGCATTGCTATCTCTTATGCAGTTATATACCCACTGGTTCCAGTCTCTCTCCACTCAAATTGGTTGGATTAACTTTCCAACCCACCTGAAATCTGATCATGTAAGGCATTTGATTAAAACTCTGCAGCATGTAGTCCTATTACCTAGGCGTGCTGGGCCCTTTGTGATCTGTCCCCAGCTGGCCTGCCAGCCTCACCTCCTGTTTCTCCTATGATACTATAAGCACTGTACACTCACCACTTGGTACTTCCAAAATATGCCATGGCTTTTCAGCTTCCATGCTTTGCTTATATGCTATTTCCTGCCCTAAGAATATCATATCATATCTTCCTGTCCCCCATTTCTACTCATCCTTCATGGAATAGGTCCAATGTCACTTGCTGTGAGATCTCCCTTTGCCTTATGTGTCTCCAAGACCCCTGAGCACAGCCGTACCACCTGTTTGGGCATTATTTACCCTGGGGAGGCTAACTTGCAGGCCACAAGTCCTTTCAGGAAAGGATCAGGTCTCCCTTGGATCTAGGCCTCAAGCTTCAGAGCCTCACAGCCCTACCACACCCAACCACAAGGATGAGACCGAAGACCAGGCTGGCAGGCCGCTCTGGAAAGGTGGCCTCAGCTGCCTTCACTGCCCATCTTGGGTAGTGGAAAATCTTCCCTCTGCACCTGCCTGCTTGCTTCCTAAGGAATGTGAGCAAGGTACTGGTGTGGAGGATTTCTACTGCAGCTGCGGATGACATTGACAGCCACTCATTCTTTCTTACTCTCAAGATTTAGATGTTAAAGAAGGCAGCCTACCAGAGAGAGTTTTTAAAACACAGAAAACCCAGGTGAGAAAGGAAGTTACCAGGTGAGGAAAGAAAGTTACCAGGTGAGAAAGGAAGTTACCCAGGGTGAGGGCAGTGATCTGGGCGAACCCCAGTTTGGGCTTAGCTAGAGAGATAATGGTTATGAAACTCACCTAAACATTATCCATAGTAACTGGCATTTCTTGAAAAGCCACCAGTGATTATGAGAAAACCCTTACTTCAGACAGCCTGGGACAGGGGACAGGGGACAGGTACTCCTCAGAGCACTAAACGTAGTGTCTCCCCTCAGCTACTTGTCACAGTCTTCATCTCCAAGTGCATCCTCCCCCCTACAAACACACACACACACACACACACACACACACACACACACACACACTCCGCCACCACTACCCCAAGCAGTTCTGCCACAATCCCAGCTATCACTACCATCCGGGCCACTTGTCTACTCACCTCTATACCTTGGAATGTTGCCTGACTCGATGAGACTGAAAAGTCTTTGCTGGTATTGGCCTTCTCTATCTTCCGCCCTGCAAGTGATTGATATTCTTCATTATAGAAAGGAAGCGGAGCAATTCTGAATACCGTAAAAACAAAAGCCAATCCAGCCATGAAGACTGTCTACAAGTTCGTAAGTACCAGCCTTGGTCTCGGGATGCAAACAGATCAATACCTCAGCACCACCAGCCTCTTAAATACACCTGATCCTCTGCAGCATAGGAGACTCAGGCTGCTGCCCTATGTCCTAATGGTGTCAATGTTTCAAGACTCAACTTGGCTTTGATATTTTATGACCAGGTCAGTGACATTTTAAATTTAAGTTGTTAAGCCGGGCGTGGTGGCGCATGCCTGTAATCCCAGCACTCGGGAGGCTGAGGCAGGAGGATTGGTGCAAGTTCGAGACCAGCCTGGGCTACAAGAGTGAGCTCAAGGCCAGCCTGAACTGCATAGTGAGACCCTGTCTCAAAAAAAAAAAAAAAAAATTAAGTTGTTGCCACTCACAGTCACTGCAGTAAAGAGATGGATGGGGCTGTGTTGATTTTTTTGGCACAGGAAAAAAAAAAAGTAAGGCTGTTCTGGGCACTCTGGAGCCCCAGAAGCATGGCCTGACCAACCTTTCCTGTGGGTCCCCATTCTGATGTTAAAGCTGCTCTTTAGCAGAATGCTGTGGTCGCAATGCCCCTTAATTTCTGCCCCAAATTCTTCCTTCTGTCTCTCATTGCTGCCTGTAGGAAGTACCTTATTTGTTTTGTTTTTTGTACCTTATTTGTTTGTTTTTTGCAGGACCAGGGTTCGAACTCACGATCTTGCACTTGCCAGGCAGGAGCCTGTGCCACAGAGCTATCTCCCCGGCCCCTAAGTGCCTTATTAGTGAGACTCATGCCCACAGAAGAGTGAAAATAGGAGAACCCATCAGTGCCTGGTGCTCCACCTTTTACAAATCTCACGTATTTTTTTTTCCCCTTATGATTTCTCTTGCTAATCTGACCCTGAGCCACTGAAGTGGGATGGCTTTGTTTTATTTTCCTTTTTAATCATCTTAGTCCTCTCTGTGCTTAAATAGTAGTCCTTGAAACAGGGTAAGTGGTGCCAATAGAACAAGCAAGTCTGAAATGACATAAAATAAGAGCCATTGTGTGCACCTCCGTGAGGTATAGGAGGTGGCACCAAGGAAATGTAGCCATGTGTCTGTTCTGGCTGTTCAGCCCGAGCGGAAAGCGACCTGAGGCCCTGCCCAGGTGAAATGTAACAGATACTGTGAATCTAGCAGCCAGTGAAGCTGCCATCCTACTTTAACCCGGGTCTGTCAGCAGGCTGCTGAGATAAATAATTATAGAGAACAGAGGAAGGGGAAAATATCTGTGCCATCAGAATGAGAAAATAAAATCTCTGCAGCCCCTTTAAGGGATTTTTTTTAACCTTTTACCATTGTATTTGTTTTCATAGCCATTATGTTTTCGACTTGATGATCCCATTTTTCCTTCCTTTTTCTAGTAATCAGAAAAGGTGATTCACGACGGACTGAAATCAAGCATAGTCCCTGCTGGAAACAGAAAGGGAATCTTAACTTAAATTAATTTTTCATGCAGGCAAAAGATCATGCAAAAATGGGAATAAAAGAGGTGAAAAACCGCTTGAAGCAAAAGGTACTTGAAGTTCTTATTCAAAATGTATAAGCATCGTCTATGAAATGCGTGGCCACAAAAAAAGTAGGATGTGATCAATAGAGGGCTGTTTGATACAGTGTTGTTAGCACACTTCAAAATGCATTACCAGCTGTCCGGGAGTTTTCACACTGTTATAAATATTCACAGACAAAAAACTGTCTTCAAATAACATTAAGACTCTGGCTTAAACCCACAAAGGCAAGCAAGTTCAGAGTCACCACTTTTGGTCTGTCCCTTCTTTGGCCCAGTAGGCCTGGGGTTTGAAGGTGTTTGCAGAAGTTGGTATGCCCCCCACATCCTAAGACCACCCCTTCTTCCAGGAGCCCTGTACCCCAAGGCTGGGGGGGGACCCACAACAAGGAGCTCCAGGGAAGGGACTCCCCTGGTTCCTCAAGGCATATAGCTCCCACACAGACTGCAGGGCAGGTGGGCCAGAGAAGGTTGCTGTAGGCTCTCCCACTGGATTAAACAAGAGGAGGAGGCCAGCAGTTTATGTTTGAGCACTGCATCTTCTTAGACTATTGGTAAAACTGTGTGAAGGCACACTGGCTGCCTCCTGGATGAGATTCCCTTAGTCTGAATCTCTGTGCTGTATTATTCCCATTTCACAAATAAAGAGACTACTGTTTCAGAGGTAATGTAATTTGCCCAAGGTTACAGTGTGTGAGCCGAGCAGAAGCAGGATTAGATTCCAGATCTATGACTCCCAACATCTGGGTATTTCCCACTACAGTACTTTGTGCTGCCTTCCTAAAACAAGTGTTTTGTTCTCCAAAAGATGTGTGGTATCGCTTACTGCATTATCCCAGTGCCCCCAAATGCACCATTCTAATCAGGGCCTTTGTCTATCTTGGCAGGTTTTTTTTTTTTGTTTTAATTGAAAGCAGTTTCAATTCTATGAAGTCAGAAAGGACCTCTAATTAACTTGAAATGGTCGAAGGAATTGATTCCTTTCTTTTAATTGGAAAATAATTTGCTCTGACTAAGCATTTAAATTCTTAGTTTCCGCTGACAGTGAATTCCTAAGTGCTGAGATCCACACCCTGACATCCAACCCCTGTAATGTAAATCCAGGTAGCCTTTCACTGTAGTCTCCTGCACCCTACAAGAGGCTGGCAGGTGGGATTCTTTACTTAGATGTTATTGAAGTCACAAATATATTTATCTCCTGTCCAGGTCACACAGAGCTGACTTGGATTGCAGATATAGCAAGCGGGGAGGGCTTTTCCTCCTCTGGGTCTAGGTAGTAGACTCTGGCTGGTTAGAATGTCACCTAAGGTAAGCAAAGTCAGGAGTCCCACTGAAGATAGTGGACACATGTACCCTTGTGGGTCAATTTACTCCCTGCAGACAGCAGAGCCTGGGCTATATCACCCTACCTCTGTGTCTGTCCTTCTGCAGAGCCCCTTGATATGATAGGCATCCCTTTCTGCAACAACTGTGGAGCCCAGCTTTTTAAATATGCTCATTCAGAGGTTCATTTAAACAATCTAGACCGTGTTCCCTCCATACCACCTCCCTTTCCATCCCTTGACAGTACCTAAAGCCTATTTTTCCCTCCCCTTCTCTTCCCCCTGCCAGTCTTTTCAAGAATAGCTTCAGGAGATAATGTTCTATAGAGAGTGTCAGTACATTTCAGGTGACACAAACGGTGAAGGCATTTTATAGAAATGTGGCTTGTCACCATTGGACTGTTGACAGATCTATTAGTGCACCCTTTTCAATTTTCACTTTTCCCCCCTTCGGTCTTACAGATTTCCACAGACTTGATATTTTGCAGTTGTTCTTAGAAGAGCTGTTTTGTAATTGAAACTCTAGCATTGTTCAGTACATGCAGGCCCTGGGTCTCTGGCGCTCTCCAGCTACCTTTCTTGAACTAATTTAGGATTTGGCTTCTCCTGACCTCTCACTGCAGTAGAAAATATTTCCTTGGCTCTTTTCTTCCCCTTCTCTTGTGCCCCCTCCCCTATACATGGAACCTATCTATCTGACTGCCTAGATGCATCGAATACAGACATCTCAAGTTTGGTTTTTGCTGTGAAATTGAGGCAGTTCCCAACAAAGATCCAATTTTCAAATGTACTGGGTTGCCACCTGGCCTCCTCTAACTCTGCATAGCAATGGTGACCTCCTAGACATAATCAAGAACCCAATCTTGCCCTCTTTGCTCTTGCCTTGGGTTTGAATTGCAAATAGAAAATGTGGGGCCGACCTGTGGAGAGGTCATTGTGGTGTGTGGCGGGTCCATCTCTAATATGACTGAGCAGGGCCCCTTCTCTGTCCCTTGTTCATTTGTGCTGCAGATTTCAAAGCCTCTGAAAGAGGAGCTTTCAGGATATCTGTGTGACCACTGGCAAATAATTGTACATAGATCCTATAGCGTGGCTTTATTCCACACCTGCTCTGCTTCAGCCCCGCAACAAAAAGAGAAAGATGGAGGTATATTTCTCTGGGTAAATGGAATGAGGTGGCCAAGTTCTGCTAGAGGTTGGCCTCCTTTGAAGTCTGACTTGTTCAAAATTAGGAAGAGGAAGAAGAAATGACAAGGATGCCACCCAGTCATTGCTTTCTAAAGGAGAATGTGGCACTTCACTGGAACGTGCCCCTGCCAGACCTGGGTTGCAAAGAATGTTGACAAATTGCATTCTACTGCTGCTCTGTGCCAGACTGGCATGAGGATACCCGGCACACACTTCCTTCTCACCTGCAGGAAACATTAAGCTACTCATAGAAGAAAGTAATTTTGTGCCTCTTGAAGAACTTCAGAAATTTTATCTTTTTTCTTTAGTGCCAAAACGTTGTAACTGAATGGGCTCATTTCAAAGCCCTTTGTAAAGCTTCTAAACCTTTGATCTTTAAATGACAAATTGAGCTTGTTTAGAGCCTCTGTGATTGAAAGGGGCAAATTCACAGTTGGCTTGAGTTTCTGGCCAAACACTTCCCAGTGCAGTGAAGGGAGAGAGCAAGCACGTGAGGTGAGGGGAAGCCAGGTAGACTCTTGTAGAACAGACATTTTCACACCTTCTCACACAGCTGTCAGCTCCCTGTCTGCAGGCACATCGAAGTAAGCCACTGTCTCAATCACAGAAACACAACTTTGTCTCGTAGTTGAATATCAATATTCATATTTCAGTCTGAATCTCAGAGAGGAAAAGGTAGTTCTTCCTCCAGCAATCTTAAGTCAGAGACAGGGCAGCTTCTCCCTCAGGCCCATGTGGGCCTTCAGACTCCCCTAGGTGGATATGTGGATTGGGGCACATAAGCTAGGTAACATGCTGCTCACGTAAGATGTTACTGTGCGGCCTTGGGTGAGTTACTAGACCTTTCTGAAACTAGCTAGAAGAGATCAATTTTTAGCTGGGCATGGTGGTGCACACCTGTAATCCCAGCACTTGGGAGGCTGAGGCTGGAGGATCAGTGTGAGTCTGAGATCAGCCTGGGCTACAAAAGTGAGCTCAAGGCCAGCCTGAACTACATAGTGAGACCCTGTCTCAAAAAGACCAAAAAAATCATTTTTTACTGGATTAGAAGAGGTAATGTTGCCTGGCAAAGCACAGTGTCCTGAGTTCAATCCCCAGTAGTACAAAAAAAGAAGCAGCAGAAGAGGCAGTGTATTTAAATAGCACTTAGTAGCCACTCCATAAATGAGAGCTTCTGTCCATTTTTCTGTTTCATTTTTTGTTTTCTGACTCAGTCTCACTGTGCAGCCCAGGCTGGGTTTGAACTCCCAGCAAACCTCCAGCCTCAACCTCCCAAGTGCTGGGATTCCAGGCCTATGCCACCACACTCAGCTGTCCGTTTTCTTATAGCACACAGCTTGTCTGCCCACATGCACCCACACACACATCTCCTGAGAAGTGGCTGACATGGAGCTGCCTCTTTTAGGTTGCTCACGTGGCCACCAGAGATATATCTCTGGGACACAGGGCTGACCAAGCCACCCCTTTGGCTAAGACTTGTGCAACACTGCAAACCCTCCACCAGCTGACCCAGCGGGAGGGCGCCTCATCATTGTGCACACGGGCCCTGCTGGCCCTCTGGTCCAGGGTGCCCCCTCTCTTGTCTCCACCTCAGTGTCTCCAAAGCCACTTACAGCCCCCTTTGTCCTCCGGCATCTGAGACCCCTGGCTTCACCCTCCCTGAGGGCTCACAGTCTCCTGTCCAAGGACACACTGCATGCCATGCCCATTTTCTCCACAGGGAGGTGGGGGTTAGCTCAGCCAGGATTTTTGATTCTAGGAAATGCTCAGGGAAAGTGACAGGAATAGAATTATTGCCGCCTTTGCTCTCTACAGAGGGATGGGATCTGGTGGAGCCCCAGCACACTGAGCCTCAGGGCTCGTGCGAACAGATTTGCCACCTGCAGTGGCCTCTGATCTGAGCTCTGTCTGGTTTCCTCCTTCTGTGTGACCCTCCAGGACAGAATATCCTTCCCATCAGCCTCCTGTTTTTGCTTTTTAAAAATGACATTTAGAAGGTCAATTTTCTCCTCTTTGCAAACAGAATACATGTTTATTGAGAATAATTCAACAAATCAGAGAAGCAAAAAGAAAATAGTCATGTTTTATAACCTGCATTCTCCCTTAGTATATCCTGAGCATATCTCAGGCCACTAAATGTTTCTTCCACATGTCAGTATTTTAAATGACTACATAAAATTGTGTCTGCTGGGCATATGTACATTATTTAATCCCATTTTGGACACCTAAGTTCCAGTTTTTTTTCTAGGCAGATATCTTCCTAGGCAAAACTGCAACAATTCTTATTTTTTTGGTAGGATAAATTTCTAGAACTAAAATTAGTGAGCCAAAGGGCATGTACCTCCTCTAAGTTTTCATATAAATTACCTACTTATGTTCCTACCAGCAGGCTACAAGAACCTGCTGCCCAAGCCCCCCACTGGCAGCTCAGTTCCAGGCCATAATTTCTGGAATTATGGATATCCAAAGTTGCTATATGGGTTCCCTACCATATACACAATCTCCGTTAGCAGATATAGTAGGTATGTGCACTGTTGCTATTTCTTTCTTGACCTGGGCTCCTACTGTGCTCCATGTGACATCTTAGGAGGTAGCAACAGTCTTTCCCCAAGTGGGATAAAGAATGAAGAAACTGGGCTGGAGAGATAGCTTGGTGATCTGAACACCTGCCTGGCAAGTGCAAGGACCTGGGTTCAATCCCTGGTACTGGTACCACATGCCATGACATGATGGACAGGCTATGCCAGCCACCAATACCCAATATGGTGGCACATGCCTGTAATCCCAGTTCTGGGGAGGCTGAGACAGGATCACTACAAGTCCAAGCTGCATAGTGAGACTCTGTACCAAATAAATAAATGACTGGAAAAAAAAAAAAAAGGGGCGGGGGGGTGATAGTCCTCTTCACCTTGTGATCACGTGAGAACTTGGTGTGAAAATAAAGGTGGAAGGTCTGGAAAAGTATTTGCCAGGGGAGAATGCCTGCCCTGTACAGGGTAGCTCTTTTCTGTCCTTGACAGTGGGTAAGTCTAGTGTTCTAGTTTGCACAGTACTAGAACATTTTTCAAAGCTTCCTCATGTCTTACCTCATTTAATTCATTCTCCCAATAGCTTTGAAATTTTCCCAGCAGGTGATCATTTCCCATTGTTAAAATGAAGAGTTACAGAGATTAAATAAATTTGAAAGATCAAGCAGCTGGTTAATAATAAAAACAAAACTAGGAGACATTTTTTATTTATAAGCTTAAACTATGACACTTTCCCTAAAACTGCCACATGTATTTTCTTTTTTAAAAATAGCTATTGTGGCTGAGTGTGGTGATACATGCCTGTAATCTCACCTTTCTGGGGCTAAGGCAGGAGAATCACTGTGAGTTTGAGGCCAGCCTCAGCTACGTAGTGAGTGAAGGTCAGCCTAAACTGCATAGCAAGAGGCCCTACTTCAAAAAACCAAAAATGGGCCAGCCAGATAGCTCAGCAGTCCAAAGTGCTTGCTTAGGCAGGTTCAGGTTCAGGTTCAATCCCTAGCATGCCATGCCACCCTACCCCTCACCCCCAGTATGCTGAGACAGTGATTGAGACTGGGCATAATGGTGCATGCCTATAATCCCAGTGCTTGGGAGGCTGAAAACAGGAGAATCACTACAAGTCTGACCTACATAGTGAGACCCTGTAGACCCTGTACTAAATACATTGTTTTTAATTTTTTTTACAGGACCAGGGTTCGAACTCATGACCTTGCACTGGCCAGGCAGGCATTTGGGTCACGGAGCTCTCTCTCCAGCCCCCATATACATTTTCTTAAAAAGCTATCACAAGGCCAAATGTGGTGGTACTTGCTTGTAGTCTCAGCACTTAGAAGGCTGAGGCAGGAGGATTGCTACAAGTTTGAGGCCAGCTTGGGCTACATCATCAGTTCAAAACTAGCCTTAAGGCAAGACTAGCCTTAACTTCATAGTGAAAGCTCAAACCCATTTTAGTCTCAAAAAGACAAACAGATAAAGCTATCATATTAAAGTTTTTCAGTATATCTTCTTTTACCATATTACTTTGCAGCTCTATTTTTTTTTTTTTTCAGTCTCACACACATACAGAGAAGCACAATACAGCGGTGTCTCAATATACAAACTTAATTCTTTCCATAATTCTGGTTACAGAATTGGTTCCACCTTTCAGGGTGTAGCCAAATGGCAAGCACACCCTGGACCAGTCTGTATTTGTTACCTTTCAGCCTCTTCAGTTTGTCATCTCAGTACCCTTCTCTCAATCCCAAATGCCTCCTATATCCTTATTGCTTTCTGGACAGAAGAAGCCCCCAACCTTTGTTCCTGAGAACCTTAGGTCAGGCCCTTTCCAAACCAGACATTTGTAGTTGATGCCAGCTGCCTCCTTCATTGCAAAGCCTTGCTCTGGCTGAGACTGCCATCGCCTGGGAACCTCAATATCCAAGCCCTCTCTGTAAAGCCAGCAGATCATTAGCTCCTTGTGTTCTTTACCAAGCCCAGAGGTACTCCAGGGCTGGCCTCCACAGGCAGCCACTTCCTTAGCAAAGGAGGCCAAGAAGGAGGCAGCCAGGTTTATGCATAAATATATGGGTGGAGGGTAATATATAATTGCTGTAGTTTCTTGAGTAGCTAATAATGTTCTACATATACATGCTATATTATTTAGCTCCTTTAATCCTCCTAGTTACCACGTCCCATTTTACAGATGAAGAAACTGAAACTCAGAAAAGTTATATATGTTTCTTTCTTAACACGTGACTGTGTATTAAGAAATGACCAGCTGTTTTCCCACACGGCCTACCATTCAGATTATTCAGCCAAGAAGTTAAGAGCAACCAATTATCCAAACTCTTCAATGTGCAGAATTTCATGAGTATTAAGGGACTGTATTCTGTTGACCAAAACATGGGCGTAGTTGTACAAGGAAGAGAATTGGAAAACATCCTTACTATTTAATTCAGGTTATGAGTTGTTTTAACTTGGATATGGATATATATACATATATGTATGTATATATATGTATATATATATATATGTATATTTAAATGTTATTTCTCTGTACTTTATTCTCTGCCTTATTGTGAAGAATTAAGCAACTTTCTTGACCTCAGTGAAATGTGTCATACTTGTTGCACAAGGGACCACATCTGTGCTCTGTGTGACCCGTGTTCATTATACAGGCAGTAGAGGGCCCGTGACCTGCTTTTTGCACTTTGGAGTTACTCATTTTCTTAGACTTTGGCTTCATTCATCAGAAGTACAAATGGAATGTACACTTCCAGATTTAAAAATATTTCTTCAGTTCCCTAAATGTCCCCTAAGTCAGGGGCGTCCTCACTCCAATTCAGTCTCTTTATGCTCTTCCTGAAAGGCAGAATAGAGAAGAAGAGCGGGACAAGCATGTTCACGAACAGTAGCATCATCAGTGAACACGCGTCTTCGTTCACATAGAATCAATGCAAATTAAAACAACAATGTGATCAAATTTTTCACCTATTAAATTAGCAATACATTTTTTAAATGATAAGGCTAACAAGTACTGTGAAGCTGATAACACATCAATTGTTGGTAGTTGGTGTAAATTGGAAAGCAATTTGGTAGAAGAAATTAAGTCTTTAAAATGTTTATATTGGGGCCGGGCGTGGTGGCTCACGCCTGTAATCCCAGCACTTGGGAGGCTGAGGCAGGAGGATTGCTGCGAGTTCGAGACCAGCCTGGGCTACAAAAGTGAGCTCAAAGCCAGCCTGAACTGCACAGTGAGACCCTGTCTCAAAAAGCCAAAAAAAAATAAAATAAAATAAAAATAAAAATAAAAATAAAATAAAATGTTTATATTGGGCCCAGTGGGATGGCTCAGTGGTCTAAAGCACCTGCTTGGGAAAGCTTGGGCAGCTTCAGGGACCGCGGTTCAATCCCCGGCACCACATGCTGCGCCAGCCCTGCCCTCGGGGCAGGCTGGGCTGGCCATAAAAATGCATGAATAAACAAACAAAGGTTCTGAAACAAGAAATAAATAAATAAAATAAAATTCTTAAAAAATAAAAAAAAAATGTTTATATTTTTGACCTAATTTCATGCCTAGGATTCTCATAGAAAATGAAAATTTTAAAGAAAGGAAAACTATAATATTTATCACAGATATAAAGTTTTCTGAAAATTAGGAACAAATACCTAATAACTGCAAGAATGCTTTATTAAATTATTATATATCTGCTCAATGAAATATGTATTCATTAAAATCATTATAATGGCTACATAGCACCATGGTGATGCTTATAATGTATTAGGGAAAATAGAATATAAAATTAAGAATGGGCTGTGATTACAAGTAATTTTTAAATGTCTTCACGCAGATAAAGTGAATATATAAAAATGAAAATAACTATGAGATAGCAGGATAAAGCATGATTTCTTCACTTTTGTGAATTATGTTTTTTTAGAATGTAATGTGGGTGATTTTGGTTCAAGTCCTTAAAAGTCAAATTAGCCTTCCATTTTCTCTATCTGTGTGGGAGAATAGGCTCAGAATTCCCCCAGGAGAGTTCATGAGGGGCTCTGAGCTGTGGGGTGTGAGGGAGCCCAGGAGTCAGGGCCCAGTCCCCAAGCCCACACCGTATCCCTCCCTACAGGACTTCGCGGAGAATGGCTGCACCCCCACTGCAGAGGAGCCACTGCCAAAGACTGTGCCATCGCCCCTGGTGGAGGCCAAGGACCCCAAGTTCCGAGAGGACCGGAGACCCATCACAGTCCACTTTGGGCAGGTACAGATGCTGGCCCTTTTATGGGCCTGTTTCACTTTTTGGTTTGAGGGTTTTATTTTGTTTGTAGCAGAAACTGTAGCACATGCCACAGAGAATTTCTCATTCCAGCTTTCTTTGGCAAAGCAGCTCTGCAGTCTTCACTTGAAATGTTTATCTGGTACAAACAGTTTTGAAGGTGAATATTTAAAAATCTGGGGCAGACCGCATGGCTCTGGTCATCAGCTAGCTCTGCGATTGAATGAAGTCATTAAATGCAGCTGCCGCCTCCCCTGCTCCCAAGCACTGTGTTTAAGGTGCCTGTTAGCTAAGCATCTCATTAGAACATTTTAGCATCCCAGGCCCTTCTTTGCACCTTCAAATAAAAGGCAACAAGCAAAGCCTTAAAAAAATCAATTAGGAGTTCTTTATTAATGTACTTCCTGAAAATCAATATTGGGAGTCATGCTTTTCAGAGTAAACATCCTTGCTACAATTCTAGGAACCCAAGTTCTTACCTATTTTCAATAACCTGAGCATTTGAAATTTTGTCTTGCTCCCCCACTTAGTTTACACATACAGAAACTAAAATTTTTTATCCATTTCCTACATATAGGTAAAATGTTGGCTGAAAAATATTATGTACCTTTCCCGACTTCTCTTGACTTGATTCCTTTGGTTAAGTGAAAGTCGTAATTTTTTCATGAGAAATGGCTCTATTAACAAGATATGGCCATAACTAGAATCTGCAAGGTTATTTATTCTGAAATTGCCTGATTCATTAGCCATTTATTAGCTGAGGCAGATTAAATAGTCTTTATATGATTTTTCCCTTAAATGTGATTGTTACTTTAGCACATAAAGGACCTGGAATTATACATTAAAAAAATCCCTGGTTTTGACAGCTGTTTATCAAGGGCCTACTACCCACCAGGCATTGAGCAATTTAGCAATGAAGGGAACTAATGAAATTATTGCCGTGATTGTTACTGGAACACATGAATTGGTTGAAACATAAGAATCATCTTCTCTCATCAATCTTTTCAGGTTATACATACATTCCTACCTCTGTTAAGCTAGAGTGATTTACCCCCTTTTCTGCTTGTACGCCTTAAATGGGTGTTATAAAATTTGAAATGTAGCAAATGCAAAAGAAGCAGCATGGATGAGGCAGTGCTCATTTGGTTAATGATTATCTTCAAATTGCAGCAGCAGTGTTGGCGCCCCTAAAGAGCTGACTGCTCCCAGCCAGGGCCCGTTGGAAAATTCCGCACCCTAGTTTCCCTGGCTGTGTTTGCTGAAAGCATAGCCCCTGGTTGTCACCAGCATGGCAGTCCACAGTCAGCTTCTTGCTTTCCTTTGTCCTCATTCCTGCACACAGTAACCTGCCATGAAAGGAGCCCCTCACTGGAGTTCGGAGCCCATTACAGAGAAAGAGGGGGCGGGGGGAGAGGGATTTCATGGTGTTAAACATTCCATTTTTGAAACACAAAAAAAGGAGGCCCTATTTGAAATGGAGAAAGACCTTCTTTCCATTTCAGCAAGAAGTAGAGATGCTTTAATGTCATTCCCAGCTAAATGCAGAATAAGAGTATGAGCATGCACACGGGTGGGGGATAAACAATTAAAAAAGCCACCCCAAACTCTGTTGAAATAAGAGCTGTCTGTGCCTTCACAGGTCTGCAAACTGCAGAGGATGAAAGTGGCTTTTTTTCCCCGTTTGTCACTTCCCTCACGTGGCTGCCAGCATTATGCAAGTGTACAGGAAGGCAGGATTTTTTTTTTTTAATGCATGCATGTGGATTAAGGTCAAGCCCCTTAGTATCAGCCATGCAGCCTGCTCTCCCTTCCAGCTGCAGCCACAGAGCCTACCCACAGCCACGAGATGCCTTAATTGAGACGTGCTGTCAAAGTGACAAACACATTTGCATACAGTCTACACTCTATTTATTTTCTCTGGAAAGGTCTACAGTCTGCTGTTGGTTGAACACTCTTAATCAGTTTGCTGTAAGTGAACTGCCAGCTAGCTCACTTGTCCCAGCCCCTTCTTCATTAGGTGACAGATTAGCTACTGGGGGATGGGCTAGGAAACCACAGACCCCTTTCTTTTAACTCTTTCCAGCTTTGCCTGATGGTTGGCTGTCCTTCAGTGCTTCCCTGGCACCTGGTTTGATGGCCCATTGGCCACAGCATGTAGAGCTACTGCTACTGGCAGTGGAGAGTTTTAGGGACTCTGGTGTTCTTCCTAAAGGACAGGCCTTTGAGTTCTAATTCAAACATTTTTGCTACACTCTCCTACCATCTGTACTGTTTTGTTACTTGATGTTTGTCTTTAAACAGATTCAAACCTGAGAGCCATACCAACTTTAGCCTCATCTTAAGTGATTGATGTATCATAAGTTTTTGGGGGTTTTGTTGTTGTTGTTCTTGTTGTTGTTGTTGTTGTTTTGTATTATGGCCAGCTCAGCCTGCCCTAGGGGTGGGGCTGGCACAGTATGTGGTGCCGGGGATTGAACTTAAGCTTTCCTAAGCAGGCGCTTTAGACCACTGAACCATCTTGCCAGCCCCAAAGTATCATAAGTTTACTGTACTATTCCACTTTTTTCTAAACATAAGAAAATGTTAGACTTATCCATAGATAAGTGAATCCAATCACGTAGCCTTAGTGCTATATATTTTCTTTCTGAGGGAAAAAATTAACTCTATAATATTGTTCATCATCTCAGTCATAGTACATAAAGGAAGGGATCATTAGCCCTGTTTTAGGGACTCAGAGATGGAGCTCAGAGACCTAAAGGAACTGCCCAAGACTGTGTCACCATCATGGAAAGCAGAAACTGTGTCACTTGGGCCCCCACCAGCTCCTATACCAAGAGGGACTTCAGCCATTCAGTATGTCTGGTGAAGCTGGTATGTCCCAGCAAAATAATTCACCTAGCAGGTGATGCACACTAACTCAGGAACGTCTTCGTCCTGGGCTTGCATTTCTGTAAGTTTCATTATGAACCCCAGTGAGGATCCCCACTATTGAGATACTTACGTTAATCCCTCCACCCTGAAAAGATGGTGCCCACTCAGCTAGCCAGGGCAGCTCCATGGTGACACCCACTGGGTGGCAGGGGAGGGAGGTTGTGTCAGAGTGGCTCATGTCAGGAGAAAAGACATTCCTTCCTCCTCTGCCTCAAGGATTCAGCAGAGATCCTACTTTGAGGCTGAGGCCACCCTTCCTTTCAGTTATGCATCTGTTCATCCACATACCATGCGTAAGACCCATAAGGCTCCAGTCTCCAGCCTCCAGAGTAATGTTAGAGACAGAGCAGCGCATCGGTAGTGCCACCCCTGAATACGAAGGGTAATGAGAGAGGCGAGCCCCATGCACTCTGAGGGCCCCATAGACTCTGCACAGCCTCAAGCTGGACCTTATATTAAAAGTTATCTTGTCAAGAAACAACTCACCTGGGGCTGGGGAGATAGCTCCGAGGCACAAGTGCCTGCTGGGCAAGTGCAAGGTCGTGAGTTCGAACCCTGGTCCCACAAAAAAAAAAAAAAAAAAGAAACAACTCACCAGCAGGTCATTTGTTTGCTAAAGCAAACGTAAATTACACCACTCAGCTTGTGATGAGTAAAATAAAAGTCAATTCATAGTTAGCCTCTGCATCGCCATCATTTATGGTTTCTTTGAAGAGTTCAAAAGTGTCAGATAGCTGGAAAATGCCTATTTCTACCTTGGAAAATGTTTAAAGAGGATATAAGCGATTCTTTTCCCCCTTCTCATGTTTAGAATCAATTGAGAAATAAGTTCCAAGAGACAGTCCAATGAGATTAAGATGCCAGCTTTTTAAATTAAGACTCAAAGGAGAATATTGCTTCAGACCCGAGGCCAAATGGTTGCTGAAACATTGCCTCAGAATTTAAAAGACTGAGTTACTTTGTACCAAATAAGTGGACTATGACATTCTGTAGGCCCCCAGCAAAGAGGGACTGTGGGTGAGCTGGCAAAAGTGAGGGAGCTTGCTGAGTTCCTTCCCATCACCCAGGAAAGGGCCCACCTTCCCCCAGGAAGGGATGAGAAGACGGGCAGAAACCGAGTAAAGGTTCCCCTGCTTTTCTCTCATGGAAAGGTGAATGGCTGCAGTCTGGCTCCGGAAGCAGTGTCCACTCTGCAGACCCTGGCAACTCCCCAGCCAGAATATCTTGCCTTGAGCCCCTCCTCTCGAGAAGAGTTGGCAAAGGTAGCCGCTCCTTAGAAATCACTCTTTTTCCCGCATTTAATCCAATGGCCAAGATACTAAGTACTTTTCTGTGCTTGTTGCATTGTTCGTAACCATGAGTTAATGAGGAAGAAGGTCTCGGAGCCCTTATACACATGAGGAAATGGCTCGGCTCAGTGTTGCTGAAAGGAGGAACACATTCCTGCTCCACAGCCAGCACAAAAAAAAAAAAAAAAAAAAAAAAAAAAATCAGATCAAATTTTATCTTTTAAGGGCCAGGGAAATAGCTCAGTAGAATAAGTGCCTGCCTTACAAGTACAAGGACCCGAGTTCAATCCCTGGTACCAAAAAAAAAGGCCAGCACAGCCTCTCTGCTTCTCAACCATGTGTTGCTGGAACCGGGCTGGCTCTAGAGTCCAGGGACAATGGATGCAGCCTGCTCAGGATATTGGCCAGAGCCAGGCTAACTTTCTCAAGAGCTGTCCATTGATAGAAAAGTCCAATGTCTGAAAATATGCAGCAAACCCCTGTTAGGGCTCTATCTTTACATTGCCCCAAACTGAATGATTACCTGCTTCCCAATATGTCACACTCTAAAAAGTTGATATTGACAGGTGCCTCTATCCTTCTCTCACTTGAGCAAAGACCAGTGACCCCTGTTTAATGTTGAGCTTTAAAATCTGGTTAAATCA
>PVJA010004091.1:31250-89233 GCA_004027025.1 Myocastor coypus | reverse complement strand
GCATCTCCATGACAGGATGCATAAGCATCTCCATGACAGGATGCATAAGCATCTCCATGACAGGATGCATAAGCATCTCCATGACAGGATGCATAAGCATCTCCATGACAGGATGCATAAGCATCTCCATGACAGGATGCATAAGCATCTCCATGACAGGATGCATAAGCATCTCCATGACAGGATGCATAAGCATCTCGGGCCTCCTGATGTCACCCTGAGAAGGACACACCATTGCCTCCAGGGTGCTCCTGCCAGGTGCATACACCCTTGGACTCATCACAGGAAATAAACGCTCTCAAATCAGAGGCATTCACAAAATGCCTGGCCAGTGCTCTCCCCAAATGTCAACGCTGAAGCCGGGGGTACAGTTCCACAGCACAGCACCTGCCTGGCAAGTGTGAGGTGCTGAGCTCAATTTCTGGTACAAAAGGCCAAGGTCACGATAGCCTTGGGGACTACTCTAGACTGGAAGAGACTGAAGAGGCATGATAGCTAGATACGGTGAGGGACCCTGGGATTCGAACATCAACCAGAAAAAGGAATATGAGCGGGTCCAGTTCTATTACAACCTGTAAAGCCAAGAGCAGGGGTGGACACCTAGAATCCCAGCTCCTCTAGAGGCTGAGGCAGGAGGATTATGAGTTCAAGGCCACCCAGTGTAATACAGGCAGATCCCATCTGGAAAAAACAAACAAACAAACAAAATAAAATAAAGGCCTGGGGCTGCAGTTCAGCACTGCTGGTGTTGGTGTTCATCCCCAGCACTGAAATAAGCTCATCAGTGAATTATATCATTGGCTCCGCCTTTTGGATCGCTACGCCAAGATTATATGATGTTAACAGAGCAAAAGTATACTGTAATTCTGAGGTTTTTTGCAGCTATTTCAGAATAAAATATTTTTTTTGTCTTTTTGAGACAGGGTCTCGCTATGCAGTTGAGGCTGGCCTTGAGCTCACTTTTGTAGCCCAGGCTGGTCTTAAACTCGCACCGATCCTCCTGCCTCAGCCTCCCGAGTGCTGGGATTACAGGCGTGAGCCACCATGCCCGGCTCAGAATAAAATAATTTTTAACGGTGCTGATTAAATCATACTGAAATGTAAGTGGCTGAGGAAATTGTGGTTGATGTAAGATACAGCCTCTGCCTCCAAGAGTTATAGTGCACAGAGGTCACGAACAAAAAACAAACACATAGCTGAAGCCACTTGAATAACAAAAATTCAAAAGAGGAGCCGGGCATGGTGGCACAGACCTGTAATCCCAGCACTCGGGAGGCTGAGGCAGGAGGATCGGTGTGAGTTCAAAACCAGCCTGGGCTACAAAAGTGAGCTCAAGGCAAGTCTGAACTATTGCAGAATTAAGCCCTGTCTCAAAAAGACAAAACAGAGAGAGAGAGAGAGAGAGAGAGAGAGAGAGAGAGAGAGAGAGAGAGAGAGAGAGAGACACTGCTGCAGAGAACCCAGAATGGGAGAATACTTAGGGAGAGGCCATATTTGATGAGCACAGCAAGGAAAGGCCCGACTGTAGGGCTGAGGCGTCAGGAGAGTGGACGCCATGAACATCTGGGGAGAGTAGTCCAGACAGGGTGCAGAATGAGCTCAAAGACCTGGATGGGAAGCAGTCACAGCTGCACTGTGGAGGGCTAGAGGGCTGAGGTCGGGCATCCTGCGACCTCAACACTTAGGAAGGCCGAGGCAGGAGGATCATGAGGTTGAGTCCTGCCTTGAGAATTCAGCAAAATGAAGAGTAGGATGTGTAGCTCCGTGCAGAATTATACCGGAAGGAAGGCAGGGACAGAGGCCACAGGGGCAGAGGCCACAGGAGCTGGCTTCATTTCTTCCCCCACCAGTCACCCCACCCTCACGCACACCCTCAACACCCCTAGTGGCGTCGACCTGTGTGCGCCTGTGCCCAGCAGGTGTTCCCGGATGAGCACAGAAACAACCAGGGCATTGTTTGTGAAACAGGAAAAGTATTTTGAAGAGGTGACTCAGTCCTCCCCTTCTTTTCTTGGTTCCCACCGCTGTAAAGCCCCGGGGAGGGATCCGGACGGTCCCAAGCCCTCCCCAGAGAAGCCCCCTCGCCCAGGCCTCAGGTCGGTGGTGGGTCACACATCCAGGGCCCCCAGAACACCAGAGCCTGTTTCCAGACGACGCGATTCAGAGGCCTCTGGGTAGGGCAAGGCATGTGGATAGTGACTGGACCATTACCCTTAAAATAAAGGCAGGAAAGGAGCAGGCGCCCCCGCGGAGGTCATTTGAACCCCAGAGAAACGCCCTCCACCCAGGCCTTAGAGCGCCCTGGACCGGTCTGTGCAGAACCGGGTTGCTGGTGCACAACTTCACACTAGGGGGCGCCAGAGGCCGCCGGTCAGGGGACTACAGGGCTCAAGGCCGAGCTGGGGGAGCTGTGTCCGCACCTGGAGGGCGCAACGTCCCGCAGGGGACTCTGAACTTTCAGGCTGCTCAGGTCAGAGCACAGGGTGGGGGGGAGCTGAGCTTTGCGAACCCCAAAATAGAGCCTGCCTGGGACCTAGGGTGGGGGCCCCAGGCCCCTGAGAGTCCACAAGACCATCTCTTCTTCGTTTTTTTTTTTTTTTGGTCTTTATGAGACAAGGTCTCGCTGTACAGTTCAGGCTGGCCTTGAGCTCACTTTTGTAGCCCAGGCTGGTCTCGAACTCGCATCGATCCTCCTGCCTCTGCCTCCCGAGTGCTGGGATTACAGGCGTGCACCACCACGCCCAGTTCACCATCTCTTCTTTTTTGCACTGAACACAGGGACTTCTATCTGGATGGGAAGATAGCTCAGTAGAGCAAGTGTCTGCCTAGCAAGCACAAGGTCCTGAGTTCAATCCCTGGTAACCCCCCCCCCCGCCCCCCAAAAAAAGTTTGAAAGCACGGGCCTCAGAACAGCGCTCCCAGAACAGGAAAGGCAGTGACTCCAGTCCTCCAGAACGCCCTCCGGACGTTTTACCATAGCGTCTGTTCCCCCAAAAGAAAGAAGGGGTGCATCTCCCTGCCCAGATTCCTCCTTGCCAAGGATGAGATGAAAAGGCCCATTTGTGCAGCTTTCCTGCTGCAAGAGGAAAGGCGCTTCCAGAAGAAGCATTAGTAATCCAAAGGCAGCGGGGCAGAGTGCACCACACTGGCAGTACAAGCTACTGGGGGGCTGAGGCAGGTGGACCCCAAGTTTGAGCCCAGCCTGGGCAACTTAGTGAGACCCTGTCACAAAAGGCTTTGGGCATAGCTTAGTGTGGTGGGGGAAGTCTGGGGTTCAGTCCCTGGTACAGTTAAAAACCAGAAAAGGTGAAGTACAATTCAAATGTCTGCGCTTCAGCCAGGCGTGGTAGTGCACACCTGTAATCCCAGTACTTGGGAGGCTGAGGCAGGAGGATTGCTGTGAGTTCGAGACCAGCCTGGGCTGCAAAAGTGAGCTCAAGGCAGCCTGAACTGCATAGCGAGACCCTGTCTCAAAAAAGCCAAAAAAAAAAAAAAAAAAAAAATGTCTGGACTTCAACGTGTGTGTGTGTATGCAGGGTCTCACTACGCAGCTCGGATTCCTAGTGATCCTCCCAATTTCTGCCTCCCTAGTGCTGGGATTACAGATGTGCACCACCACACCCGGACTCCATTGCTGGCTCAGCATGCCCAGGGGCCGAGCCGGTGTGGCAGGCAGTGCCAGGGATGAAATCCTGGCGCCTGCACTTACCTAAGCAAGCACTTAGTCTGCTGAGCTATCTCTCTGACCCTGGCTGGACTTTAATAATAATAATTTAAAAAGCTTAAAATATTTGGAGTGTGGCCCATTTGCTCTGGAATAAATACACTCCCTTTGCTCATGCTCTGCCCACTGAGGGCAATGCCCTGGTAGTCCCTGCCCTTGGTGGCTTAGAGCTTGGGTGGCACCTGCCACCACAGCAGGACAGAGCTAGCCCCATGCAGCTGAGGTCTCCTAAGATTCCAAGCACTTCACTCAGTGCTTCGGGTCCCTGGCACCACATAGGACCAGCTGCAGGCTGAGGGTGAGGGCATCCATGCCTCAGGCACCCAACCCTGAGACCAAGGGAGGATGGAGGGGAGGACTGGCCCTGGAGCCAGCTCCCCACAGGGTGTAAAGCCCTTTTTCAGAGATCTGCTGCCTTGTGGGTCACAGATTCAGGTCAGCTTGGAGCATCTCAGTCTCCAAAGAGGAAACTCGAACTTACGGAGAGCCAGGCCCTGCCTGAGGACGCACACAAGGGCCAGGCTGCTGCCTTCCAGGGGTCCCAGGGCCCAGGCAGAGCCAGCTGGCTAGGCAGCAGGTGCCTCCTGCCCATGGACCTCCTGCCTGGCCTCAGGGCCTCCCAGCCACCTCAGGAGGCCCACAGATGACCACACAACTCACCACACCTCCTTCCGTTGCTTTGCAACACCCTAAGGTGCAGACCGACATCCTCTGTTTTGGGGACCAGAGTGCGAGAAAGCAGCTCTGCGAGTTTGCACTTAAAAGCAAAAGTGCTCTCTGTGGCCCAGGCAGAAACCAAACCAAAAGTCAGAGGCCAGAAGCCCTGGTGATACCACCAGCCTCTGAATAAGGGAGGCTTCCTCAGAGGCTGGGGAGTCTTCAGAGGCTGGGGACAAGGGGCTGGAGACAAGGGTCTGGGGGCAAAAGCCTCAGGACATGCACAGCGCAGAGCTGACAGGGCATCTCCAGGCCACAGCCACCTCCCACTGTCCTGGCCAGCGCAGCCCTGGGAGGGTGGCAGGGTAGGGGCTCACATGCCAGGCACCAGTTCAACCTTCTCCTTCGTCAGGGAGGCCCAGGACTCCCGCAGGGCTCCCTTTGGCCTACACACTGTCCCTTCACCCATAGGCTGTGCCCCTTGGGAGGCCCTGTCCCTGGTATCTGGCTGGCGGAGAGCCATCTCATGTGCTGTGACCTGCGCCTCCTGGTGAGCGTGGGCTCCCAGCCCCTCCGTAGAAAGGCGTACCAGGCAGCACAGAATGTCGGTGCCCCGGCTCTCAGCACCCAGAGCTGGGCCTGGCCAGAGCCAGTGCCTCACCTCTCCGCATCTCAGGGCCACAGAGCCCATGAAGCTTCTCCAGTATCCAGGCCAGGGCTTCCACTCCCAGTCACATAGGCAGGCAGGACCAGAGGAGGACATGGACCAGGCCACCTCAGGGCCACACTCCTCTGGGCCTGAGCCACCTAGCAGGACCTGGGCCTAACGGGTGGGAAGAGGCTGCAGAGGACTCTGCCTCCACCCTCCAGCCCTGCAGGGAAAGCCCTCCCTTGGCCCATTTAAAAGCTGGGCAAAGCCGGGCGTGGCGGCTCACGCCTGTAATCCCAGCACTTGGGAGGCTGAGGCAGGAGGATCGCTGTGAGTTCGAGACCAACCTGGGCTACAAAAGTGAGCTCAAAGCCAGCCTGAACTGCACAGTGAGACCCTGTCTCAAAAAGCAAAAAAAAAAAAAAAAGCTGGGCAAGCTGAGGCCCAGGGACACCTGTCCACTGGCTGAGGTCACGCAGCTGCTAAGCAGCAAGACTGGGCCTCAGCCAGAGCCTTTCCTATGGTAGAGCTGGAGTCTGAGCTGCTCGGCCTGGGGCCTGGCCATGTCACTGCTGTTTGGAAGGCTGAGCCCCACCCAGCTGCTTCAGTGGGAGCTGCTGGGAGCTGGTTGGGCTGGGTGCCAGGCCCACAGGTGAAGGCAGCTCCGGCAGCTGTGCGGCTGAGCCTCCGGCTCTGGCTCCCACCAAACACAGGTGTGCGCAACGGGCTGCCAACGGCCACGGCACCTGCGGGCACCCCCTCCTTCCGGTGGGGTCCTCCCAAGCTGGGGCCATGGGGAGACCCAGCTACATAGGATTCCCGGGGCTTCAGGGTCCTGCTGGGCTTGTGGCCTCTCCCTTCACAACGGGGATGATGGTGGGTGTGCACGTCTATGCACAACTGAGTGTGATTTGAATGCACTGTCCTGTGTGCGTGTGTGTGTATCTGCTGTGTGTGCACATGTATGTGCATGCGTGTGTACGCATGTGCTTGTGGATGTGTGTGCATGCACGTGTGTGTGTCTGCACCTGTGTGCCTGCTCACATCCTCGTTGGGGGTGCGGCCCTGTCTATGGCCGCCATGTGCGGGTGCTCCTGTCAGCGTGCAGGCACAGGGATAGCCGTGGGATGTCCCGGGCTGCGCGTGTGCTGAATCATGTCACGCAGTCACACTGAGAGCAGCAACGCAGGACGCAGCTGGCTGCATGCGGCTCTGCCTGGTGGCTTCACTGCCTACACGCAGCAGGGGTCACTGAGGCACAGGTGTCAGCTTCTGTTGGCCTCTAGGACAAACTGCCACGAGCTTGGGGGGCCAAGAACACCACGGTGTCACGCACGGACGCTGCCAGCCAGCACGTGGGGCTGGGTGCGCAGAGCCCCAGGAAGGACTCAAGGCCCAGTGATCCGTGGCCCCAGCTGCAGATCTCTTTGCCTGGATGGTGCTGGCTGGGCTGGCCCTGCTGCAGAACAGCAAGGGGGAAAAGAAGCCAGGCGGGCAGGCGGGCAGCATGCGGGAGGGAAAAGGCGCTAGGCTCTCCCCGCACATCTGGCTGCTTCCTGCAGTCCACTGCTCTGCAGGGCATGGCGCTGCATGCAGCCCTCCCGCCTCGGCCTCTGGGCAGTGCGGAAGGTGGACACCCGAGGCTGGGGGCCTGGCCCGGAGGTGGGGACCCAAGAAGGGACTGAGGCTGGGCCAGGCAGCAGCAGTACCTAGAACCCCAACACTCTTCCTGGGAGCCCAGAAGGAGCCAGGAGGCCGAGGACAGACTGGGGACAGAGTAAGAAACTGTCCTGGAATGGAAAAGGCCAGAGACAAGGCGGCAGTTCAGGGTAAAGGTCTTGAGCCGGAGGCAGGGGGGCAAGCGGGGAGGACAGAAGTGGCCCCACTGCCCTGCAGAGAGTGCCACTCATGGCGCCGCCTCCCCGGCTCCTTGCCCTGGACTTCCATATGAACTGACCTCGCCTGGGCTCCTGGTCTCTTCTGTGTTCTTGCTCAGCCCTAACCTGGTCCCAGCTGTGGCTCCAGAGTGCAGTGCGGCAGACAGAAACTGGGCCTCACTAGCCATGCCGGGACCCACCAACTGACAGTTGACAGCTGACGGCTGACTGGTGACTGACTGCCGGGCCACCCGCACGTAGCTTGCCTTCTGGGTCACGCAGAGCAATATGACCGTGACCCAGGCCACTAAGGTCTCACTCTGCTGCACACTGTACACACGTTAGCCTATGTGTGCGTCACAACTACCGCAGGGTGTCCTTACCACCTTCACCCCCATTTTACAGACATAGAAACTAAGAGGCAGGGACAGTGCACACGAGCCGGTGCCGCATAGACTCAGCTCGGAAGCTCCCCACGGTGATTGCATCTAAGTGAGCTTCCACACGCAGGCCAACCCCGGCCCTGCAGATTAGCAGGACCCTAAGTGTCTTTTTTTATGTTTGTTTTTGTTTTTGAGACAGGGTCTCACTATGCAGTTCAGGCTGGCCTTGAGCTCCCTTTTGTAGCCCAGGCTGGTCTCAAATTCGCACCGATCCTCCTGCCTCAGCCTCCCAAGTGCTGCGATTACAGACATGCGCCACTACGCCTGGCTCTTCAAGTGTCTTAGAGACAGACTCGGCCACTCCCCTGACTGCAGATGGCCCATACACCCTGGTCTAGTCCTGAGACAAGCAGGGCAGCAGAGGCCAGATGCACCCAGCCCACTGTCCTTCTACATGAACACAAAACACATGCACACACACACACACACACACACACACACACACACTGGGACTGCCACATTTAAGTGGAATCACATAAAAGACTCCACTGTGCAACTGATTTCAGCTTACCATACCGGGCTTTCGTGTCACTCAGCAGGCACAGACCAGCTACTGTGACAGCCAAGCAACGGATCACACCTCATGGCCCTGGTTGACAAAAATTCAAATGAAACGGCAAGGCATGGGCTGGGGAGATAGCTCAGTGGTATAAGCACCTGCCTGGCAAGCGCAAGGTCCGCAGTTCAATCTCTGGTACCGCAATAACAAACAAACAAAAAAAACTACAGGGCACATGTTTTTATAGTATCAGGGCTTGGACCTGTGTTGGGCAAGTGCTCTGTCCTTGAACTATGACCTTGCCTCTATTTCATTCTTTATTCTGATACAGTCTGGCCCGGGCTGGCCTCAGACCAGAGACCTTCCGGCCCAGGCTTCCTAAGTCCCTGGGATCACAGGCCCACACTCCTACACCCAATCCCGAACACGTGTGGTACACACTTCGGGAAGTCTCACGGGCTAGCACAGATTCTCTGTGGTTTGTAAGTTAGAAATCAGAAGGCAGCCATTGCTGTGGCCCACTGGCTCCCTTTGCAGGGGCTGTGCCTGGCACAGGCTTCCCCCACATTGCTCACCAGCAGAGGGTTCTGGTTCAATCAGAGGGCAGCCGCAGGTTGGTGAAGGGCAGCTCTTCCTGTGGTCTGGATAAACCCAGTTCTTTCAGGGCGAGCAGCCCTTCCCACCACTGAGAGCTGGGGGTTGCTGATGGCCCCGAGGACTCTTCCAGTCCCTGGAGATGGTGTCAGTGTCACCAGCCCAGGCTGTGGGAGGCTTTGGGCACCAGTGGTCTGTGTTACCAGTTCTCGTGCTTTGTTCAAGAAGGAAAACAGGAAAAGGCAATAAATAAATAAATAAATAAATATATGGCCCTCATCAGGTGGGGAGGTACCTATAGCTCCAGCACTCAGGAGGCTGAGGCAGGAGGACTGCTATGAGTTAATGCCAGCCTGGGCTACATGGTGAGACCCTGTCTCAAACAAATCCAGAAGAGGTTTCCTTGGGATCTATGCTGCAGCTTGCGGACTGAACAGGCTAGGAATGTGGGGAAGTTACCCCAGCCTCACACTGCTAGGCTTCCCGCATGGTCCCAGTGGGGAGTGAGGGCCCCTCACAGACCTCACCAAGGAGGGACAGCTGCACAGGGGCCGAGTCACTCCAAGGTGCTACACAGAGAAGCCATCTGGCGTCCAAGGGCCAAGCCTGCGGCAGCCGAGGTCACAACTCCCTGGGTGGCTCTGGGCACTCAACGCAGCCCGGCTGGCTGGAAGCCATGGGGAACCCTTCACTCCTATCCTGGAGCTGCAGAACGTCTTCACATCTTTGCCTCATCTCAGAAGTAACGCTTCTGGGGACAAGAGTACACGCATCTTAGTCTTGTCTTTTGGAGACAGAGTCTTGCGGTGCACTCAGCCTGGCCTTGAGCTCACTTTGTAGCCCAGGCTGATTTCAAACTCACAATGATGCTCCTGCCTCAGGCTCCCGGGTGCAGAGATTACAGGTGTGCGCCACCACGTCCTGGTATGCATCTCAATCTAATGCATTTGGGGATGAAGCTCACTGGTACACCAGGCACCCAGTGTGACTGAAGCGCTGGGCTCACTTTGTAGGACAAATAATAACAACAACAACAGATACAGCGTGGAAAAGACCACAGGAATACAGAGGCAGAGTCTGGAAGGATAAAGACGCAGGCTTAAGTCACCAAGGGTTGCTGAACCTGAGGAGGGAGGAGGCGGCAAGGCAGGATTTTCGTGGAGCCTTCAGAGGGAGAGAGGCTCAGAGCTCTGGACTCCAGCCTGTGGGATGGAATCCTCATCATCCTAAGCACCCTGTTGGTGGCCATCTGTCCTGGAAGCTCTGGGAATGCAAATACCTGTGCGAAGCTGGAGGCTGCCCTGGACACTGTTTGGTCTCACACTCATCCTTCTAAGCCTAGTCCCGCTTGTTTTATGAAACAGGATCTTGCTATGGAGCCTGGGTTGGCCTTGATTCCCTGCATAGCCCAGGCTGACCTCCAACTTGCAGCGATCCTCCTGCCTTGGTCTCCCAAAAGGCTGGAATTACAAGCGTGCGTCACCACGCCCGGATGACTCCCAGTCCTTTTGGGTCTGCTGTTCCACGCGTCTGCGCCCAGCTCCGGGTCCCACAGCATGGCGAAGGGAGCAGGCCTAGGAGTCCACGGCCCAGAGCCCTCAGCCTCTGCAATTCAGCCTCTTCATAAATAAGCGGTAGCAACACCCCTCACCTTGTAGGCTATGGTGAGGATTAGGTAAAACACCAGTGCTAAAGGAAGCTCTGAGTAAAGGGCACTCACTGTAAAAAAATAAAAATTGAAGGAGCTAGGGAGATAGCTCAGTAGAATAAGTGCTTGCCTGGCGAGCACAAGGGCTTGAGTTCAATCCCCAGTTCTACAAAATAAATAAAATAAAAATAAAAATTGAGGACCGGTGGGATGGTTCAGTTGTCTAAAGCACCTGCTTAGTTAAGCTTAAGCAACTGCAGGGATGGCGGTTCGATCCCTGGCACCACATGCTGCGCCAGCCCCACCCCCAAGGCAGGCTAAGCCAGCCATAAAAATAAAATAAAGTAAAATAAGTAAAAATCATAAATTAAAAAAAATAAATAAAAATTGAATTCAACAGATACTGCCAAGTGGCCCTTTAGAAACAGGCTGGGCGCTGGGCTGAGGGACGGGATGGCGCCTCTTCCCTGCACCGAAACGGGCAGGGTGTTCCTCACTGATTTGACCTCAGTCCTTGTGTGAGTAAAGCATGAAAACAGGCAGAACAGGCAGCCACGTGCTGGGGATCGAGCCCAGGGGCTGTACCACGGAGCCATCCTACAGCGGTGGCCACCGGATTCCGCCTCCCTCCCAAGGCCTCTTGTGACATCCTGGGAAGGTCACTCGCTGCACCAGCCTTGACTCTACAATTTAGTCTTCTTGGATGAGAGGGGAAGGAGCCCCATTGCTCCGAGGGACACAGCGCCTGGGAGCTCCTGGAGCAGCCGTTCTTGGGGCATCCACACTGCACCTTTGATCTGGACTCCGCGGCCCCTGACAGCTGCTCCCTGGGCAGATGGGTGCTGCTCCAGCCCACCGGGTGGCTTTGCTATTCCCCACCTCCCCAGGCCCCTCTAACAGGCCAGGCAGAACAAGCAAGGCCAGGTGACTCAGCGCTGCCAACCCAGGCGGGGCGACAATTACAGGTCTTGTGTCTGAGCAGGCTTCACCCAGGCTGGGAGACAGCACTGCTGGCAGGGAGCCATGGAGCTTAGGCTCTGGGCCACAGAGAAAGGCCCCAACAGGAGCTGCAGGCTGGGCACTCTCCTGCTTCCCTTCCCGCCAGCAACAGGAGGCTCCCAGGGCCTGGAGCCAAGGCCAAGGCCCCAAGGGCTGTGCTGGAACTGCCCGACTGAGTCTTCCTGGGCTCTGGACCAGGAAGAAACTGGCTGGGCCTGAGTCCAGCAGAGTTTCAAGGTGTGTGTCTGCCAACTCGAGGCAGGGGAGTGTCCGGTGCCACGGTGTCCAGCTCATGCTGTGGGGGACCTGAGTGGCCTCCCCCACACCCCAGGACAGTCCCACCCCAGGCCCCAGGGCAGCCTGGTGTCAGCAGGCCAGGAGGCCAAGCAGCATTCAAAAGGTCCCAGCCAAACAGGGCCTGACACCGCAGGCCTTCAGAGCCCCAGCTTCCTGAGTCACTTAGGGAGCTCTGCCAAGGCAGCAAGGGTGTCTGCCCTCTCTGAAGAGAGCTGGGGAGTTCTTCAGTCTGCATGGGTATAAATGAAGCTAGCCACACCCAGCACCCACCCACATCTATGACAACAAAACTCCACGCTCGAGATCAGATTCCTAGCTGCACAGGCTTAAGCACTACCCGCGGTGGATGTCTTGTTTGGGTTTGTTTGCTGTTCTCAGAAATGTTTGCTTATGCGGCTGAAGGAAGCAGAGGGAGGCACAGGCACCATGGAGGAGGGCCCGAGCCGGCCTGTGCAGGGCCCAGGGAGACTGTGTCTCCCACAGTGGCGATTACCGGCACCCCAAGACTCCCCAGGCCTCCTGGGCTACCTTAAGGGCTCTTGGGGCTCTGGGGCTCTGCTGTTGAGGACCTGCTTAAGCCCTGAGCTGCAGGCTTCGCAAGGAACACGCAAGGGACAGGCTGTGTACAGACTCCACTGGACCCCGGAGAGGCCAATTTCTCCCCTCAGAAGCTGAAAAGGCCCTGCCACTTCTTAAGTCACCAGTGAATGGCATCTACACTCAAAGGCATGGTCCCCCACCGGTACTGCACCAGGAGCACTCAGAAGAGAAGGGCAAATGCCACACACTAACCAAAATTAGCCAGATACAGGCTGAATGTCACAGGGTTTCTCTTGTTTGAGAAACACAAGTAATAATTTTTTTTTCTCTTTCGGTACTGGGGATTGAACTCAGGACCCTGTGCTTGCCAGTCAGGCACTAATTCTACTGAGCTATCTCCCCGGCCCTAAAACTTTATTTATTATACGCACATGCCACCATGCTGAGTCTCAATCACTGTCTCAGTGCACCACGGGGCCAGGGCAGACATGGGCATGCCAGGAATCAAACTCCGGCCTCTTTAGTCCGCTGAGCTATCAGGCCAGCCTATGCACAAATAATTTAAAAAGCAAAATCAAAGCTAGCTGAGAGGAAACAGGGAGACTGATCTTTACAGACGAATGCGGACCCCAGGAATGGGGCGAGCACTGCGCGGGGAAGGCAGACAGACTGAACTGTGATGTGCTTATGTACCAACACCCCACAATGAATGTGCGCATTACAGATCACAAAAGTACTAACAAGATAATTTTTATAAGAAAGAAACTAATGGGGCAGACAAGATCGCTCAGCAGACTGAGCACCTGCTTGGGCAAGCGCAGAAACTGGGATATCTTCCCCAGCACCACAGGCTTCGCTGCCCCCACTCCACACACACACTGAGCTGGCCATGGAGTTCCCACGCAGCAGCACACGCCTGTAATCCCGGTGATGGGGAGGCTAAAAACAGGAGGAGCACTAAAAAAATGAGCTGCATAGTGAGACCCGGCATCAAATACATTTTTAAAAAAAGAAATGAATAAGGGACCAGGGAGATAGCTCTGTGGCACAAGTACCTGCCTGACAAGTACAAGGTCATAAATTTGAACCCTGGTTCCACAAAAAAAAAAAAAAAAAAAAAAAAAAAAAGGAAATGAATGAATAGTACTGTTGGCTCACAAAAAAGGAAACCAAACATACTCAATCAAGCTGCTCTTTTCAAACTTAATTTTATTTATTTGTTTACTTATGTTATGGCTGACTCAGCCTGCCCTGGGGATGGGGCTGGGTGCAGCACGTGGTGCTGAGGATCGAACCATGGCCCCTGCAGTTTCCTAAGCTTGCCTAAGAGATGCTTTAGATCGCTGAGCTATCTCACCAGCCCTCAAGCTGCTCTTTTCAAAGCATTCTGTTTTACCTCATGTTTTCTCTTAGTGATGTACACTTGAGAATAAATATATTTTGGCATTTTATAACATTTCAAACATAAGGAAAAATAATGTGATAAATCTGGCGCAGGACTGTAGCTCCATGGTAGAGCACTCTCCTAGCTCATGCAATGCCCTGGGTTACATCCCCACTACCAGTAGATGGGTGGATGAATGGATGAATGGATGGATGGAAGATAGGTGGATGATGGATGAGTTGATGGACAGACGGAAAGATGGATGGATGGACAATGAGTGGATGGTGAATGGATAGATGATGGGTGGATGGATGGATGGATGAGTGGATGGATACATGGACGGATGGATGGATGGATGGATGGATGAGTTGATGGATGGATGGATGGATGAATGGTGGGTGGGTAGATGGATGGATGGATGGGTGGATGAATAGATGGCTGAGTGAATGGATGGATGGATGGGTGGGTGGGTAGATGGATGGTTAGGTAGATGAATCGATGGCTGAGTGAATGGATGGATGGATGAATGAGTGGGTGGATGGATGGATGAATGGGTGGGTAGATGGATGGATGGGTGGGTGGGTGAATGGATGGACAGATGGACAGATGAATGAATGATGGGTGGATGCATGAATGAATGGAAGGATAGATGAAGCAGCTAAGATGAACTCATCTATGGGCTGGAATGCAAGGGCTAGAGAAAAGGAACACAAGATAAAACACTGTTGGTAAAATTTAAAATTTTAAGTTAGTTGGGGAGTCACAGAGCTCATTTTGAAATTGTGCTCCCTAAACCACATTTATGTTGGCTGTGTTGTACTATATGTGTTATGCACATTATATTGAAACATATGGTAACATTTTTAAAAAACCAGTGTAGTAGGCACACTTGATCCACCATCCAGATTTCAGATCAGATCTTATTATACTTGTTCATATCTGTGCGCATGGCATGCACACGTGCACATGTACACGGAGGATGCAAGCCAGGCCCTCCAGCATGCAAAGCGAGGGCTCTATCCTTGAGCTCCGGCACTGTGCCTCAGTCTTTAGTGGTATGTCACCAGTTTTTCCACCTCAGCCTCCTATGTGGAATTCCACATTTGACTTAGGGAGGGTGGCTTTCTGTGTTTACTTACAAGTTTCAGTTGTTTGTACCAGGGACAGCGCCAGCACCAGGTCCATCACCCCAGCCCACTCTCCTCGCCTGTACTCAATGCTCTCTCCCACCCCCAACTGACTATACAGCTGGCTTTGGCCAAGGCTCCTAATGATCTGGCCAGCAAGATGCCAGCAAGCACGACTGGACCAGAGGCTCACAGAGCACCTGCACTGTGAGATTGCTTGCTTGCTGCTAGCTGCACACCCTCTGCTACTCTAGGGAATGGATGGGTAAATAAATGGACAGATGGGCAGACAGACAGATGGCAAGTAGTAAAGCACTTGTCTCACACGCACAAGAGTTCCAGAATAACCAGATGCAGCAGGACTCCGCTCAGCTGTAGAACATTGAGGGAGGCCTTGCCCCACGTTAGCTGCAGCTGGCTGAACAGCCCCAGGTGAGACCCACGGGCCGTTGTGCCTGGCCGGAAGTGATGAGCACACAGTCACCGGCAGAGGAGGGGCTGCTGGGCTGTGGCTGCTTAGCAGTGGGGAGGTCAACTGGCATGGTTGTTGCTTTCACATGTAGTTTCTTGGGGTGGTCTGTTCTGTAGCTGTAGTTAAATGACAAGTTAGATAGATGGATGGATGGATGGATGGATGGACGGATGGACAGATAGATGGATAGATAGATAGATAGATAGATAGACAGATGACAGAAGAAATTCAGTTTTCCGTCTTTTTTAACTTCTTTTGGATATTGACATGGCTTTTAATTAGTTAATTAACTTTTTGGAGGCAGGATCTCACTATATAGTTTAGGCTGGACTTGAACTCACTGTGTAGTGCAGGCTGGTGGCAATCTTCCTGCTTCAGCCTCCTGCACACTGGGATTGTGTACAACCATGGCTGGCTTCCATGTTTTTTAGAAAACATTTCTTTTGAAACTGAATTTATATGAAAACAATTGCTTGTAGTGCACTCTCGCCATGTTAAAGATTCTCTACGGCATCCCCCATTGCACAAGCCTGCCAGCTTCTACCAGGGTTTGCTCCTTCTTCCTCTCCTCACTGGTCCCTCTTTCCAGAGACACGCATTGTTCTCCTCCAAAAAATAATTGTTGCTCTGTCTCTCTATCACTTCCTTTTTTTGTTTTTCAGTACTGGAGACAGAACTAGAGCCTTCACACTGGGCTGCATCTCCAGGCCTTTTTTAATTTTCTATTTGGAGACAGAGTCTTTCTACATTACTAAGATGTGTAGAACCTGTGATCCTCCTGCCTCAGCCTCCCAGAAGGCAAGGATTACACTGTATTCAGTGTGATAGACTCCACTCTTTCCTCACTGCTACTTTCTTCAGGTTATTCTACTATTATTTTTCTAGTTCTTGAATTGGACACACACCTCAATAATTTTTAATACTTTCCTAATACAATGCTAATTTTTTTTTTTCAGTACCAGAGATGGAACTCAGGACCTCGGACTTGCCAGGCAGACATACAGGTCACTGAGCTAACTCCCCAGCCCAAGTATTCTATTTTTTTTTTTCTTGTTTCAGAACCTTTGTTTGTTTATTCACTCATTTTATGTCCGAGGGCAGGGCTGGCGCAGCATGTGGTGCCGGGGATCGAACTGCAGTCCCTGAAGCTGCCCAAGCTTTCCCAAGCAGGGGCTTTAGACCACTGAGCCATCCCGCCAGGCCCCCAAGTATTCTAATACTAACAAGATATTTTTCTTCTCTGGATATAAATTAATCACTAATCCTTGCTCTAGCACAGTCCCACAATTTCTCACCTAATGTTTTAATGTCCTTTATCCTTCAGTCTCAATCTGTTTTTTCCTTCTTTATTTTTTGGGGTGTGGATGGGACTGAACCAAGACGCTAGCTGGGGCCCAGGGAGGGAGCTCAGCAGTGTACTGCAAGGCTCTGAGTTCAGTTCCTGGTATTAAAAAAAAAAAAAAAAGATGCTAGGTAGGTAGTCTGTGGTATTTGCTAAAATGCTTGATATTGTCAAGTTGAGAGTTACACATTTTGTTTCTTTTCTTTTTTTAAATTTTTTATTTTATTTTATTTATTATTTTTATTCTTGTTTCAGAACCTTTGTTTGTTTATTCACTCATTTTTATGGCCGGCTCAGCCCGCCCCAAGGGCAGGGCTGGCACAGCATGTGGTACCCGGGATCGAACCACAGTCCCTGAAGCCACCCAAGCTTCCCCAAGCAGGCGCTATAGACCACTGAGCCATCCCGCCGGACCCCATTTTTTTTTTTTTCTTTGCCTTTTTGAGACAGGGTCTCGCTATGCAGTTGAGGCTGGCCTTAAGCTCGCTTTTGTAGCCCAGGCTGGCCTCGAACTCGCACCAATCCTCCTGCCTCAGCCTCCCGAGTACTGGGATTACAGGCGTGAGCCACCACACCCGACTCCATTTTGTTTCTTATACCTTTTGGTCTTTAATTTTTGACAAATGCAACTGTTCTAATAAAGTTCAAATATAAAATATGAACTTTTTCTCCAGGACGGTCCCATGTGGGAGCTCTCTTTAAGAAGGGAAAAAAGAGTACAAATATAATCCCAACACCAGGGAGATTTAGTCAGAGGGTCATGAGTTCAAGGCCAGCCTAGGCTACACCACAAATTGAGCCACATAGCAGGACTCTTATCTCAAAAAAACTAAAGAAAAAAGGGTACAAAAATTACTGTCATGACTGATGCTTTTGTAGCTACAAGGTGAATTCATTTTCTGCTCTAAAATAAAAGAGTCTTAGGGGCTGGGGAGATAGCTCCGAGGCACAAGTGCCTGCTGGGCAAGTGCAAGGTCGTGAGTTCGAACCCGGTCCCACAAAAAAAAAATAAATAAATAAATAAAAAAATAAAATAAAAGAGTCTTGCCGGGTGTGGTGGCTCACGCCTGTAATCCCAGCACTCGGGAGGCTGAGGCAGGAGGATTGGTGCGAGTTTGAGACCAGCCTGGGCTACAAAAGCGCGCTTAAGGCCAGCCTCAACTGCATAGCGAGACCCTGTCTCAAAAAGGCAAAGAAAAAAAAAAAAAAAAAAAAGAGTCTTAGAATGCTTCTCTCCGTCTTCTCAGTCATTATCACCTAGTATTTCATTCTTTTCTTTTTTCCAAGCCCCCACCTATCCCTGTCATTTTTTTATCTATCTATCTATCTATCTATCTATCTATCTATCTATCTATCTATCTATCTGTCTATCTATTTTGCAGGACTAGGGTTCGAACTCACAACCTTTGCACTTGCCAGGCAGGCACTTGTGCCATAGAGCTATGTCCCTGGCCTCCCTGTAGTACTTCAGACGCAGGGCTCGCTTAGATTTTCCCAGTATGCCTTGTCCCCTTCGTCAGTGCTTCTTCCATCCAGAGCTGAACTTCCCTCCTCCCAGCGGCTTGAGTGGGAACCTCTCACAGCCTTTTTTGTCTGAATGTCTTTTGAACTCATTCTTGAACAATGTGTGGTTTCGTGTCGAGTTTTAGGGTGATGATTATTTTCCTTCTGTGTTCGGAAGGTACTGTTCCGGCTTCTTGATGAGAAATCTGTTTACTTAGGATGTTTTGGAGGTGATTTTCTTTGTTGTGTGGTTTCTTTTGGGATTTTCTCATTGTTTTTGGTGTCCTTTCGCTACTGTGTGTACAAACAGACTTTGTTTCCTTTGCTCAGACATCTCTGTGCCTCCTTAGCCAGAGGAACCTCGCACCCATGGGTTTTGGAACACGACCTGTCACCTCCATAAACTGCTTCTTTTCCGTTCTCTGTAATCTTCCGCTGAAATGAATGTTAATGCTCTACCTGCTTATTTTATCCTCTGAGCATCTTGAGCTCTTTTTTCTCATTTCTATTTTCCTTTTATTCACTTATCTTTCCTTTCTTATACGGGGTCTCATGTGTCACACAGGATAGCCCCCAAACTCCTGGAACTCAAGTGATGCCTCTCCCTGAGCATTTGGGACAAGGCGCGTGTGTCCACGTGCCCAGCTTCTTTTCTTTTTTCTTTTTTTTTTTCTGAAGGAAAACATCCTCTTTTTAATTGTTTTTTTTTTTTTAATTAAAAAAATTTTTTTTCTTGTTTCAGAATTTTTGTTTATTTATTTATTTTCATGGCCGGCTCAGCCTGCCCTGAGGACAGCACTGGCGCAGCATGCGGTGCCGGGGATCCAACCGCGCTCCCTGCAGCCACCCAAGCTTTCCTAAGCAGGCGCTTTAGACCACTGAGCCATCCTGCCGGGCCCCTGTTTTTTTTTTTATTTTTTAAAGGGCACATAATTGTATTAAAACAGAAAAATTACAAGTGATATAGAATTTCACTTAACAAAATAATATGCTTTTTACTGTTTTTTTTAGAGATAAGAATGCTTTTTATTGAGAAATCCTTATTTTGCAAGTAATACAGATTTTTTTAAAGAATTTTTAAATTTTATTTATTATTTTTATTTTTGTTTCAGAACCTTTGTTTATTCACTCATTTTTATAGCCGGCTCAGCCCGCCCCAAGGGCAGGGCTGGCGCAGCATGTGGTGCCGGGGATTGAACCTCGGTCCCTGAAGCCGCCCAAGCTTCCCCAAGCAGGCCCTTTAGACCACTGAGCCATCCCGCCGGGCCCCAGTAATACAGATTTTAAATGCTGTATTACTCTTTTTTATTAAAAATGTTTATTTATTTTAAATTTAACAATGGTTGTATTACATATTTTCATCATTGGATCAGTTCAGATTAATAGATATAAGTATATAAGATTGATCAAACCGTTAAACATTAACGCTTTCAATAAACATTAATTTTTTTTTTAACAGTTGACACACTGCATATTGTCCTCACAATAGTTATACAGAGCATAGGGTGTGGGCATGACACACCTTCCAATTGGTATTGGTAAGGAAAAAAAAATTTAGAGTTCCTATATTAGGGAGACTATATGCTATTTACACATGTAGGTCTGGTTTGTTTCACTAATGAGTATATGTTCAATATACATCCATTTATATATGAAGTCTTTCAGTTTATCATTCTTTATAGCTGAGTAATATTCCATTGTATAAAAATACCACATTTTCTTCAACCATTCTTCAAATGATGGGCATTTTGGTTGTTTCCAAGATTTGGCTATTACAAATTGAGCTGCTATAAACATAGGTGCACAGATATCACTATGGTATGATGTTTTCAGTTCTTCTAGCCAGCTTCTTTTCTTTTTACCCCTAAAACCTTCTGTGTTGTCTGGGTGTAATGGCCCACACCCCATCCCAGTGCCCAGAGGCTGAGGCTGGAGGATCTCAGGTTGGAGGCCAGCTTGGGCAGCCTAGTGAAACCTTATCTCAGATTAAAATGGAAATGGCAACACCATAAATTAACCAATTAATAAACCTTTGTGTTGAATTTGTATATTTATCCAAAGTGCAGTTATAACTACAACAGAATGCCCTCTGGGAGGTTTGTGTGTGTGTGTGTGTGTGTGTGTGTGTGTGTGTGTGTGTTAGTAAGAGTAAGGCTTACTTAGCAGCCGTCCATGCCCTCTGGGAGCCCCAGCAAAACTCCCACCCACACAGTCACTACCAGGTTTGACTGTGCTTCAGAAGAAAGTAAAGATGAAGGTTACAGAAACCCGAAGCATAAAATCACTTACAGTAACAAGCTGCCAAGACAGAACTTCAAAGTGTCACCAGAACTTACCAGAGAAAGGGAAATTTTGTAGTGTTCTCAATCTTGTGAAACACGGAGGGAGGGCCCCTTTCAGCAGACTACAGCTCAAGGTTGTGCGGACACACCCTGGAGCACACCGTGCAGCCCCAAGGAGTTAGTGCAGAGTGGCTGGCACGGATAGGGTGCGGGGGTGTGTGTCCCCCACAGCTCCTGATCGCCACCTGTGAGAAACAAAGTTGAATGCTGGGCAGCTTCGACCCCAACACCCTGAATGACAGAACCACCCAGGGCCCCCGGGACATGGTACTGGGTACTGTGCCTTTGCAGGTCACACTGCCTCCACCTCTCTCGCCGTTCGAGGGTTTGGGCTGGGATTACGGTGGTTTACTTAGGTGGAGATACTACAAGGGACGCCCAGTGGGCCAAGGTACCACCCAGGCAGCGACAATCCCTAGCTTGCGCTGGAAGAGCCTGGGCAAGCATGCGCAGAAGACTGCTTCGCGCTCCTTGCCGGGCACCGCTCTGCGCATGCTCTGCAAAGGGAAGCTGCACCACTGAGCACAGCAGGGCGCGCGTGCACGTGTATATATTGCTGCGGATCGAACCCCAAATCTCACGCAAGCCAAACATGCCCTCTACCACTGAGCTATACTTTGGGCCCCTTAAGGCTTTTTTTTTTTTTTTTTTTTTTTTTTGTCTTTTTAAGACAGGGTCTCGCTATGCAGTTGAGGCTGGTCCTGAGCTCACTTTTGTAGCACAGGCTGGTCTCGAACTCGCACCAATCCTCCTGCCTCAGCCTCCCGAGTGCTGGGATTACAGGCGTGAGCCACCACGCCCGGCTTAAGTTTTATTTAAATAAAATTTATTAGAAAATACATATCACGACTGTGATGCATTTAGGTGTTTAAGAAATCCAAAAAGCCTAAGATAGTAACAATCTACCTTTATCCCAGCATCCAAAGAGAATAGCTACTACTAATTTAGTGTTACTTTCCCCCTAGTCTTTCCTCTGTATAGATTTATATAGTTGTTGGCTACCCTAAACTCAAGAGCTGTCTAAATTTTATTTATTCACTTGGCAGTAAATATTTTTCTACGTAGTCACTGCTGATGATGTGGAGTCGTGGGTCTTCAACGGTGGCTGGATCGCAGCGCAGTAAACTATTCAATTAGTGAATACAACCGCTTCTACTGCCCCTGGATATTTACCACTTGGAAACGACACGCCTGGCTTGTTTGTGGTAAACACAACATCTTCGCACGTCTATGACGATTTGCTTCGCAGCAATCGAATGAGTAGATCAAAGGTCTGTAGGGTTTTAAACCCTAACACTAACACTCTGCCCAAATGGCCCGAGGAATTTTCCCTAGGCTCCTGCCAGTCCGGGCTCCTCTCAGTGGCTGGGTCCCCCGCTGGGTCCCAAGGAGGTGCAGTGGCACACTGGCTTCCGAGGCCAGCCCCGCCACGCAGCCTGCGGCCCCTAGCTGGTAGCCCAGCGTCCAGCCGTTCCCACGCCGTCGAGAGCGGCCCGGGGGAGCGCGCGCCAGGGGGCAGCACGCGCGGCCACTTCAAAGCCTAGGATGGGACCGCGCCGAGAGGCTGGGCCCCCGGCACCGCCTCCAGCTTCCCGCTTCCCCGCCCAGCTCCGACCCAGGCGCCCCGCTCCACGCCGCCCACCCCGGGCCACCCCCCCGGGGGGCCCCAGCCTAGCGTCCACTCCCGGCCAGCCCAGCCCCACTTAGACCAAAAGTAGCACTTGGCGCCTTTCCGCTAGCAGAATCCCCCGAGCCTCGCTTTTATCTTTTGGGTTAGGGATGAGTCTTGCGAGAGAGGAGAAGTTAAGATCTGAGTCTGAAAGGGATTCGCGCGCTCGCGCATCCCCACCCCGCCCCCACTCCGGTTCCAGTATTACTGCGGCGTGGGGGCGGGGAGGGCCCAACGCGATCCAAGCAGGGTCAGCCCCGCCTGGCTGGGGGTGAAGGGAGAGCTCCCACAGACCCGCCGCACCGCTCCTCTCGGAGGAGCAGAAGCCGGCCTGCCCAACGCTGCTCTCCTCTGTAGTTGGCCCTGTCCCCACTGGGATCCGAGGCTGGAGGTTTCCCGGGGGCTCGTCCTACGTCTGGGTTTGTGCGGGGGTTGTCCCGATAGCGGGAGGCCCTGCCTTGCAGCTGCAGCAGGCAAAGGAGGCCTCAAAACCCTGGGCCCTCTGCAGAAACTTAATTGCTTCGTTTCTTCCGCAGGGTGCCTGCGGTAGGATAGATCCTGGGATTAGGACCGCGCGCAGATCAGACCAGACTAGACCTCCCCCTGTGAGAGGCTCGGAAGCACGCGGCATGCCTAGAACCGCTCAGTGGGATTGGAACTGGATCCAAGCTCCACCCGCACAACGGGCGTGGCCTGCGGCAGCTCTGAAACCCGCGGGAATTCCGTTCCCAGCGCGGGATTCGAGCGAGGCTGGTGACCCAGCCTTCTTCCCAGCCGGCCTCTCAGTCAGCGACTGGACCGTGCTCGAGTATGGAAGGGCTCCTAAGGGTCTGGGAAGGCGGTGGGTCCGTGTCTCTCCCTGTTCTCCCAGCCCCGTGTGACACAGCTTTGAGGTCTGATGCCTCCAGACCTAGCAGAGACCATCTCTGGGGATGGGGCTCCCTGATCGAGCCAGAGCACCTCTCGAATGTGCTGTGTAGCCGCTAAGGCATCACTGGCTCCTGTGGGGTGATTCACTGCGCAGGGCTTGGCGGTGAGTGCCCAGAAAATCCTGGTCCTGCAGGCTGCATCAGGAAGCAGGAGCCCCAGGGTTGGATCCAGAGGAACAGCCTCTAGCCAGACTTCTGGGTCACTCACAGGGCACTGCGGAGAATCCCGCGAGAGCCCAGGCTGACAGATTCTCCCTGAGCCCTGTCTCCTGAGGGCGGAGTGGCTCTTCAAGTCAGCGGGTACTGCTGGCTGCTAGTGGCCGCATGGTGGACACCGTGAGGCAGTGTTTTTCAAAGTCAGCTCACTAACCGCCAAGCCCAGACCAGCAGTGCCATCTGGGAGCTCGCTACAAACGCAGTTTCTGGGGCTCCACCCTAGACCCCCAGGATCAAAAGTCAAGGGGTCTCTCGAGCAACCTGTAGCTTCAGAACGCCCCAGGTTGTTCTCATGCACAACAGAGCATACCATTGCACTGCAATGAAGAAGGTATAATTATTCTACTTTTTACTAGAATATCTCCTCAGAACGAGATCCCCCAATAAAACCATCATCCATGACCTACAGGATTTGCTGTAGCATTGTGTGTGATGTATAGCAACCTAGAAATGATGTGATGTCCTTTGGTGAACAAATGGGTAAATAATCAGGGCATGGTGGTGCACACCTGTAATTCCAGCACTCAGGAGGCTGATGCAAGAGGCTTAGCTAGTTCAAGCCTGGGCTACAAAGTGAGTTCAAAGCCAGCCTGAACTACATAGTGAGACCCTATCACAAAAAGAGCCAAAACAAAAGGAAGTTGCTAAAGAATATTGCTCCGATTTTGGTTAAAAAAAAATACGAATGTACTCCCAAGTAGATCTTTGCTTTATATATGTATATATATATATATATATATATATATATATATATATATATATTTAGAATTTTATTTTATTTTTTTCTTGTTTCAGAACTTTTGTTTGTCTGTTTATTTTATTTTTGTTTGTTTATTCACTCATTTTTATGGCCGGCTCAGCCCGCCCCGAGGGCAGGGCTGGCGCAGCATGTGGTGCCGGGGATTGAACCTTGGTCCCTGAAGCTGCCCAAGCTTCCCCAAGCAGGTGCTTTAGACCACTGAGCCATCCTGCCGACCCTGTCTGTTTATTTTTATGGCCGGCTCAGCCTGCCCTGAGGGCAGGGCTGGCGCAGCATGTGGTGCCAGGGATCTAACCGCGGTCCCTAAGCAGGCGCTTTAGACCGCTGAGCCATCCTGCCAGGCCCCAGATCTTTGCTTTTTAAAAACAGCATCAGGGGCTGGGGAGATAGCTCCAAGGCACAAGTGCCTGCTAGGCAAGTGCAAGGTTGTGAGTTTGAACCCCAGTCCTGCAAATAAATAAATAAATAAATAAATAAATAACAGCATCAAAGAAGACCCACAAAAGGGCTGGTGAGATAGCTCAGTAAACTAAGTGCCTACCTAGGCAAGCATAGGCCGTGGGTGCATGGGGGTATGTCATACTGGCCAGGCCCCCAGGCTTGCTAAACCTCAGAGACAGAGAGACTTCATGGTGAAGCATACCTGGAATCCCAGCGCTGGGGAGACTGGACACGGGGATCACTAAGAGTCCGAGCTGTGTAGTGAGACCCTGTACCAAATACACAAATTAAAAAAAAAAAAGAAGAAGACCCACCCAACTGATTTCCTCCCAAGGAGGAGACTGAGATGGGAGAGTTCTAGTTTTGGCCATTGTTTATGTTTCTTCAATATCTGTTTTATTTATGGCATTAAATATCTTTTTTTTTTTTTTTTGGACATGGGGTCTCTATCCAGGTTCTCCTTGAACTTTCACTTCTCCTGCCTCTGCCTCCGGCGGAGCTGGGATTACAGGCATGTACTACCCTGTCTAACTAAACATTGACCTCCCCTCGCCTTGGTGGTGCTACCCACCAAACCCACAGCCTTGAGCGTGCAAGGCAAGAGCTCTGCCAATAAGCCACATGGCCGGCCCCATAAACACTGATTTTAAACACCGATAAATAAGGAGGGCTGGGAAGATAGCTCAGTAGAATAACCGCTTGCCTGGTCTTGAGTTCAATCCCCAGCCAAAAAAAAAAAAAAAGAATAATAAATAAGGGGCCAGCAAGATAGCTCAGTGAACTGAAGCACCTGCTTAGACAAGCTCAAGCAAGGTTAGGGACCACAATTTAATGCAGGGCACCACATGCTTTGTCAGCTCTGCGCCCAGGGTGGGCTGAGCTGGCCAGAGTCTAGGTATGCTGGTGCATGCTTGTAATCCCAGCACTGGGGAAGCTGAAAGCAGCAAGATCATTATGAGTCCGAACTGCACAGTGACACCTTGCAACAACTAAATGCATTAAAAAAAAAAAGAATAAATAAACCAGGCATGGCGGCACACACCTGTAATCCCAGCACTTGGGAGGCTGAGGCAGGAGGATCAGTGCGCGTTCGAGACCAGCCTGGGCTACAAAAGTGGGCTTAAGGCCAGCCTGAACTGTGTAGTGAGACCCTGTCTCAAAAATAAATAAATAAATAAATGAAATAAAAACTTAGAAATTAAATCTCGCTCCTCCTGTGAGCACCTGAGGTGACCTGTGAAAATGGTTTGCTCCTCTCTCAACCCAGAAAACTCCCCCAAATCGTGCAAGTCAAGAGCCTCAAATCTTCACAGTCACTTTATTTTTATTTATTTTTTATTTTTTTTCTTGTTTCAGAACTTCTGTTTGTTTGTTTATTTATTTATTTTTATGGCTGGCTCAGCCTGCCCTCAGAGCAGGGCTGGCACAGCATGTGGTGCCAGGGATCGAACCGCAGTCCCTGCAGCCACCCAAGCTTTCCTAAGCAGGCGCTTTAGACCACTGAGCCATCCTGCCAGGTCCCAACCTCACAGTCACTTTAAAAACACACGTGAAACTGCCCAGGCCATCAAGGGTATGCATATTGGAAAGGCCACCAAGTATCTGAAGGATGTCATGTTAAAGAAGCAGTGTGTGCCATTCTGACATTACAATGGTGGAGTTAGTAGGTGTGCCCAGGCCAAAGGGTGAGACTGGACACAGGGTCAGTGGCCCAAAAAGTGCTGAATTTTTGCTGCACATGCTTAGAAATTCAGAGAGTAATGCTGAACTTAAGGGTTTAGATGTAGATTCTCTGGTATTGAACATATCGAGGTGAACAAAGCCCCCAAGATGCACCGCTGTACTTACAGAGCTCACGGCCGGATTAACCCATCCATGAGCTCTCCCTGCCGTACTGAGATGATCCTTACTGAAAAGGAATGAACTATTCGCAACCCAGAGGAGGAGGCTGCACAGAAGAAAGGGCTCTCGGAAGAAACTGAAGGAACAAAACTTACAGTACGGGAATAAATTAAGCATAAAGTAAATGCCAATAACTTTTTTTCTGTATTTTTTAGGGAAGGGTCTATAAGGTGCTCAGGGTCTCACTACTAGATCGGGCTTGTGTTGACCCGCCTGTTTACAGCCTCCCAAGAGCTGAGATTACAGGCACGCACCACCACGCCCAGTCAATTGCAGTCTCAGCACACTCCGGGATCAGGGCAGCACAATAGGCCCAGGGATGGAACCCCTGGCCCCTGTGCCTGCTTGCAGGCACTTTAATCTGCTGAGCTTTTTGCAGGCACTTGTGCCTCGGAGTTATCTCCCCAGCCCTGCTGAGCTATTTGGCTGGCCCTCCAAATAAAAAAAAAAAATTTTTTTTTCTTATTTCAGAACTTTTGTTTGTTTATTTATTTATTTTCATGGCCGGCTCAGCCTGCCCTGAGGGCAGGGCTGGCGCAGCATGTGGTGCCGGGGATCGAACCATGGTCCCTGCAGCTGCCTAAGCTTTCCTAAGCAGGCGCTTTAGACCACTGACTGAACCATCCTGCCAGGCCCCACCAAATAAAATTTTTTTAAAAAGAAATTAAATCTAAGTTGGAAGGTGACTTTCAGCCCAGCCCTGTGCCCACCTATGCCTTCAAGTTAGGAAGAGACCTGGTGGCAAAAGCAGCACAAGGGCATCCAAGCTGGCCAGTGTCCAGGAATCCCCCTGGTGGGGGACCCTTCCCTTCTGTCCCTGTGCCCTAAGTTCAATGCCAAGGACTCATTCCCCACTAAAACAAGTGGCACTTCAGGGTGATAAGAGAGAGTTTTGTCACAGGCAAGCTGCTTCCAGGTGGGTCTGGTATCCCAGGCTCTGAAAAGCATAGAGAGATGGAGGAAAGAACCCAGGACCCAAGATAGGCTCGGCTGAGACCGTAGGCCACGCTGGACCCGCCTGGTGGGTTGGAGCCCCCAGCGGGTGATGGGCAAAAACCAGGCTGCACACACACTGGGAGAAGGGAGGCTGTTCTGGCCACTGTGGCAAAAACAGAGCCCAGGCAGGGGACTATTTAGGGACCCCAAGGGGGTGGAGTATCCTTATGCCAGCCACAGGGGGCGTGCTGGGCCACAGGGGTGAGTCTTGGGAGGTGGGAGCCGCCTGGGCCTGGGGAGGAGGAGCAGAAAAGCCAGGGAGGCGCCACCTCCAGGGTATCCAGCTCCAGCTTAGGGGTGCTGGTAGAAAAAGGATTTGCTGAGCTGAGGCTGTCTTACAATTGTTGCATTAGCAGAGCAAACATACACCCAGGGTCTACGAGGTGCCTGGTTAGAGGCCACCCCTCCCCTTAGGAGGCACGGATGAGCTGGGGTGCACCTGAGGTTCCGTGGCACGCTGCCCCCCACCCAGCCCTACCCGGTGGCTAGGTTCTGCCAGAATTTCTGCTGGGGGAGGGGAGCAGTGACACCCCAGATATTCAGCCTCAGAGACCAACTCAGCAGGGGAGCCTGAGCCCTAGCACAAAAAGAGAACACGGGCTGCCGTGGACCTGAGAGGAAAAACAAGGTTTCCTGTCTGAGTGCAGCAGGTACTGGAAGCTGTGAGTAATGCCGCTCTGGGCGCTCAGCGGCCCGCAGCAGGGGCGTCAGAGTCACCACCAACCGTGGCCTCCAGTGTGGTAACCGCAGGCCAGGGGCCCCAGGTGGGCAGGGCCGTGCAGAGGGCGCCTGAGCCCCACAGGCAGGCAACAGTGGACAGCGTCCAGCCGGCCCCACGGCCTCCCTGCTGCTCACTGTGGTCAGCTGCCCTCAATAAAGACCCGACCACGTGAGAGGCTGCAGCCTTCACAGCCACAAGACGGACCATTTCCATGCGGCCACACTCGTCCCCTTTTGCCCAACAGGGTTCAGAGACCCACTATGGGACTGACAGCCCCTGATTGTCAACCATCAAGGAGCCTCAAGGTGGGATGGCCACTCCAAGGCCGGAGACACACCTGGGGCAGGTGTGGGGACTGACCAGGGGAGCTGACATGTCCTCTTACCCTGCACCCCGCCAGGCTGACCCCTTACCCCATTTAACCCTCACAGTAACCCTGGGTCACAGGCAAGGAAACAACTTGGAAACACATTTGTGTTGAGGTACACCAGCAGGGTACTAAGTTGTACACACCTGCAGCATACATACAGTGGTATACCCGTCAGAGAACCCCAAGCGCCGTATCTGTCCTTAGGGATCCTTTTGCACTGTCACCTGAGCCACAGAATGAATGTGGTAGTGCTGACTCCTCCTGGGTCACCCTGCTGTCCCCGCTGAGGAGCCGTGTTGGGCTCTTTCCATAAGCTTATCAGCCACCCCTGCCTTTGTTCTTCCAAGGGACCCAAGACTGAGACGTGTCTTACAATTGTTGGCTTATTTCAGCTCAGCTGGCAGGGGCTCTTCCTCCTCTCCTGGTGGGACACAAAAATAGGATGCCTTATGATGGAATCTTAGGCTCACAAGATAGGTGACGTCACTGGCTGGGGTCACGTCCAGGATGAACCGCCGACTTCCCACTCTGAACCTGCACTGTCATGGTTTGTTTGTTTGTTTGTATTTAGCACTGAGCTGCATCCCCAGGCCTTTAAATTTTTCCCTTTGGGACAGCGTCTCCCTAAATTGTGTGGGCAGGACTTGAACTTACAATCCTCCTGCCTCGGACTCCTAAAGAGTTGGGATATTAGGAATATCCTATAGTGGCATGCACCACTGTGGCTGATAGATCTGTGCTTTTTTTTTTTTTTTTTTTTTTTTTTTTTTTTTTTTTTTTTTTTTTTTTTTTTTTTTTTTTTTTAGATCTGTGCTTTTTAACGTCACATTATTCTGGCTAGTAGAGCCAGGATCAAATTTGTAGTAAGGGAGGATGAGCAGCCCTTCTGGCCTCCTCTAGGCCAGATAACCCCAGAAGAGTCTGGCCCCGAAGCTTCTGGGTCCCACCTGGCTGCAACAGCCAGTATATAACAGGGGTCCTCTGGGGTCCAGTGGGATGGCTCAGTGGTCTAAAGCGCCTGCTTGGGAAAGCTTGGGCGGCTTCAGGGACCGCGGTTCTATCCCTGGCACCACATGCTGCGCCAGCCCTGCCCTCAGGGCAAGCTGAGCCGGCTATAAAAAAAATGAGTGAATAAACAAAGGTTCTGAAACAAGAAAAAAAATAAATAAATAAAATAAAACATTTTTTTTTTTTTTTTTTTTTTTGTGTGGGACCAGGGTTCAAACTCACGACCTTGCACTTGCCCAGCAGGCACTTGTGCCTCGGGGCCATCTCCCCAGCTCCCAAAAAAATTCTTAAAAAAAAAACCAAAAAAACAAAACAGGGGTCCTCTCTTCACTCTTGAGCCTTCACCTGGCATGGCCTGCCAAGAGCCAGCATGTGCCAAGCCAGTGTGTGGAGCAGCAAGAGGCGAGAGGAGGCCAGAGTCACACCCAAAACACGCACGCAGGCAACGGCTGGCAGAGCTGGGAACAGGAGCTGCTGCCGCTTCAGGTTTCAGCACCCTTGAGTGCTCTGTGAGTAGGATCAAGCCTTGGCTTCTAAAGTTAAATTACAAAGGCTGGACAGATAGTTCAGGGGTCTGAGTGCCTGCCTGGCAAGCGCAAGGACCTGGTTTTTATGCCAATACTGTATACCAAGCATGTCTGTAATCCTAGTGCTGGGGAGGCTGAGACAAGAGGATCACTACAAGTCTGATCGATATAGTGAGACCCTGTACCAAATAAATAAATAAATTATATATATATATATATATATTTGTATATATATATATATGTATGTATATATATATATATATATATATATATATATATTTTTTTTTTTTTTTTAAAGGCTGTGTTGACCCAGATGATAGAGCATTCACATAGCATTCAAGAGTCCCCATGCTTGCAGAAGAAAGCCACACGCCCAAAGAGACACTGCTGGGAAGGGCTGAGCCAGGATCCTTTTCTTTATTTTATGGTGCTGGGCTCCCTGGCCAGCGGGTCTGCCCACATGTGGAGCAGAGATTCTCGCTGATCCTGGTTGCCAACCTGTTGTGGTTCCTTGGCGCTAGCGGCACCTCCTTTGTGCCTCAGTCTCTCTGCCTCTCAAAGGAGGATGTGAAACTTCGCGCATTCCTGCCTGTCTGCCTGCCCACCATGGTGAGCTCAGTCTGGTGGAGGATGAGAAGACCTGCTGAAAGCTCTCTCCGAGCACTTAGCAACTTATACGATGTTGTGCTTGGGCTGGGGAGATAGCTCCATGGCACAAGTGTCTGCCTGGCAAGTGCAAGGTCATGAGTTCAAACCCCAGTCCTGCCAAAAAAAAAGATGTTGTGCTTATGCAAATACAGTGTGGTTCACAGAGGGACAGTCTCATGCGCTGCCACGCCGGACAGCGACAATCATATCTAGGGAGCCCTTATAGCATAAGCTGCCTTCCCCTGATGAGCACGCTGGGACCCAGATAGGTGAGGTCATTCCCCTCAAGTCACACAGCTAGCAAGCCAGGATTCAAGCCTTTTTTTTTTTTTTTTTTGTCTTTTTGAGACAGGGTCTCACTATGCAGTTCAGGCTGGCCTTGAGCTCACTTTGGTAACCCAGGCTGGTCTCGAACTCACACCGATCCTCCTGCCTCAGCCTCCCAAGTGCTGGGACTACAGGCGTGCGCCACCGTGCCCGTCAAGCCTGTTTGTCTGACATAAGCCAGTTCTTACCCTCCAGCTCCTAGGCCCAGGATCTGTGGGGAGTCCTGCTTCCAAGAGGAAGCTAAAAGTGAAATCAAGAAGCCAAATGGCCTCTCTGCTGATGCCTGGGAAGCCACTGATTCCTGTCCATAGCTTGGAAGTTTTCAAAAATCTCTGGTCTTTGCAGATGCAGCTTCATGCCCTCCTTCGGAAGCCCTCTGATAACCTCAGCCTTCTTCCTACAGTTGCTGCTCTGGGGTTTTTATCTGTACAATGGGCACAGGAGACCTAGTGGGGTTTGTGTGGCCACCATATTGGTATCGGTCTTCTCCACAAGATAGGAGGTGAGATAACAGACATCAAAGCAGGTTGGAAAACCGAAACAATCATCGCTTGCCCAGAGACACCCAGGGTCTATTCCTACTGCGCCACTACGGAGCCACAGCGCGGGCAGTCTTTGACACACGGCAACTATTGAGCAAACAAAACAGCCACGGGTGAAGCTGAAGAATCTCGATCCTGGGCCAGAGTCCAGAACCTTCCTGAGACAGCTCAGGCCTCCTAAGCCCATGGGACTCTGTGCCACTTCACACCAACGGATGGGCATGATGGCACATTCCTGGCAGGGAAACAGTCAGCAATTTCTAAGACTTTATCCACCACATTTCCTCCCCTCCTCTCCCTCAATTCTCTTCTGATCAATGCCTGATGGCTTTTTTTCCTTCTGGACTCTCTCTCTGCCCCCCTTCCCCCCCCCCCCAGTGCAGGCAGCAGAGAGGAGAATTTCACACACTCAGCACATTCCCATCCCACCTCTCATAAATTCGGGCGCCCAATTTTCCCCTGAGACGCCCATCCCAGTGGTGTGTGCCAGGTACAGTGCGTGGTTTTGAAGGCAAGTTGGTTCCTTATCAGGAAGCGTTATCTGCGCCATCAAAGCACACACTTTCAGAAAAAAGCAGTTTCAATATCAGACTTGAAGGCTTGACTGTTGAAAGGAAGAGCCGGGACAAAGCAACCACAGCTTTTATCACTCGTTGATGAAGGCGGCATGTGGTGGGAATACTATATTTTAAGCTTGCTACTGAGAATGCCTACATGCCTTTGAACAAAATACAAACCATGCTGTGGAAATTGCCGGTAATTGTCTTTACCTACGGTCTCAGAGGGTGCACACCGGGCCTTGCGGTTGTGGGTGCCGTTTCATGCTGGGGTTCGCGGCCCCGGCCCTGCCTGGCACAGAGTGGAACAGATCAGGGCCTCAGATCTGATGTGTGCACCTGTGGTCGCGGGGAGGAGGCGAGCGGATCGCCGAGAGATAAGGCAACAATGGAAAGTTTCTCACCTGAACAGTTGAAAGAGCACAGCCCAGAGGCCCTGTGCACCGGGGAGATTCAACTGCCCCAGAAAAAGAGGGGTTTGGGGGTACCAGTCCCCCATTCACTTTCTCATATGGTTTCTTCAACCTCAGCATTGCGGGATCCCTCACACCCTTTAAAAGGCACAGTCTTCGAGTGTCAGTAGTTCTTGAAGCAATAAAAAGAGCAAACAGAACTTTGAAGATCAGAGATTTTTTTTTTTTTTTTTTTTTAAAAAGGTTCCCATCCTAGAGATCTGCCCTTTCTTTGTAGCCAAGGCCTCGTGGGTGTCCCTTGGCGGGTGCTGACATTGCCAAGAAGGACTGTGACCAGAGCCTGCTAGAAGGCTTTGCTCAGAGGCCCTCTGGTCCGCTTACTCAGCCTGGGGCACCCCGTCAGGCACAGCCAACTCAGCCAGCTCCTGACCCCACAAGGGTAGGAACGGCTCCTTGAAGGACAAGGGAATCTGCCTTGGAAAATCTGTGGCAAGTCTCAGTCAAGTTATGCCCACGGAGGGCCAGCCCTCCTGGAAGGGCAGCCACCTCGAACATGAAGTTGAAGATTAAGTCTGTGACACAGGCACTTGGGGGGACACATTCCAGACACAGCACAGAGCTGGGGGGACAGGCTCCAGGCAGAGGAGGCCTGCAAAAAAAAAAAAAAAAAAAAAAAAAAAACACCATCCACAGCAATAAGGAATTCGAAAAGCGGCAAGCTAGGAAGGGGGCAGGTGCCAGGCGCAGGCCTTGGGTGCCTCTTCATTGTTTCCTTATCTTTATTTTTGATGTGTGTAGGACGTGGTGTTGGCACTTGAACCCAGGGCCCATGCATATTTGGCTAACACTCCATCACTGAGCTATATTGCAGCCCATTTTCTTAATGAGAGCAGCGTGTTCTAGAGAACACAAGGCATGAACACACAGCTAGTGGATCATTATAGTGGACACCAGCGAGACCACCCTAAGGGCCGACAAGCAGGACGGACACAGCCCTCCCCGGAAACCTCCTCGCCCTTGCCTGCTCCTGGCCCAGCCTTCCTCCCTGTAATCCCACTCCCCTTCACCCCAAGCTCACCTCGCCCACCTCCTAGAATATTCTTGCCAGCTTTTGAACTTTATTATTTATTTATTTATTTTTATTAGGGTTTTTAAAAAATTTTTATTTATTTTTTTTCTTGTTTCAGAACCTTTGTTTGTTTATTCACTCATTTTTTTTTATAGCCGGCTCAGCTTGCCCCGAGGGCAGGGCTGGCGCAGCATGTGGTGCTGGGGATCGAACCTTGGTCCCTGAAGCCACCCAAGCTTTCCCAGGCAGGCGCTTTAGACCACTGAGCCATCCCGCCGGGCCCCTGCTTTTGAACTTTATATGGATGGAATCAACCAGTTGTATATACTCTTTCAGTTTCCATTCCATGCTACATTTTTTTCCTTACTTTTATTTTATTTTATTTATTTATTTATTTTTTTATTTTTTTGTCTTTTTGAGACAGGGTCTCGCTATGCAGTTCAGGCTGGCCTTGAGCTCACTTTTGTAGCCCAGGCTGGTCTTGAACTCACATCAATCCTCCTGCCTCAGCCTCCCGAGTGCTGAGATTACAGGCGTGCACCACCACGCCCGGCCCCACCCCTTTTTAAATTTTATATTTTGAGACAGTTCAGGCCGGGCTCAAACATCAACCTCCTAGGGTGCTTGGCCTACAGGTGTGTGCCACTGAACCCCACTAGCATACCACATTTTAAAACTGCGTCCAGAAAAAATGGAATTTCGCTTATGTCATACAAAACCTGAGTTCATTCCCTGCCTGCGGAGCCAGCCCCCTTGCCTCCGCTCTGTGAGCGTGTGTTCAGTTTGTGAGAGGCGCCGACTGGGGCCTCAGGGCCACCCCCAGGCTCTGGCTCTGCCCACACTTGGCTTCCCCCACATGGCTTGCTCTGTGGGGACAGGGATGTAGAGCAAAGTGAGCCGGGTGGCCTCCTCAGAGCTCCTGCCTATCCTGCGTGGCAGAAGACCTCAAGGGTAGGAACCCGGCCGCTGTGCCTCCAAAGCCCAGCTGGGCCTTGGAACCAAGGGGCAAACGGAGGCACCTCCCAAACAAGAAACAGGTGGCGTTGCGGGCTGCATCTCCCTCCTCCCGGTTTGCTGGTCTCCAATGTGGTTCCCATTTGAAGCAGTCTGAGCCTCTGGAGCCTGAGCCCATATGAAAAAAGATATAAATTACAGCTTGTTACCCTGGCCTGACTGCTTGGGATTTGGTATAAACATGAAGGCAGGGCCATCCTGATTATAAGGTCGAGGCCCTGAGGGGCGGGGGAGGGCAGGGCACCCTCAGTGCCTCTCTGCTCTCTCAGGGCTTAGAGAGCTTCGCTTCAGATCTCCCAGGCTTGGTAACAGCGGCTGCTGGTGATTACCGTGATGCTTCTAACATGCCCAGCTTCAGGCCTCACCCTGCTACTGCTGACCTGCTACTGCCCAGCCCTCTCTACGGCCCTCCCTGCAGACCCCGCCCTCCCAGGGCCTCTGGGCTAGCCCCGCTGGCCTGCCTCCAAGCTTCGGCCGGCTCTGCCCGACTGTCCCTTTCCTCTACCCCACGCTTCCCCTGCTAGGCCGCCTGGGAGCTGTTCTAACTCTTCCTGGAATATTCCTGGTCGGCTGGTTTAGAGCCCCGCTGAGGTCCTCCTACCCCAAACGCCCAGCAGGCGTGGTGGCGCACGCCTGTAATCCCAGCACTCGGGAGGCTGAGGCAGGAGGATCGGTGTGAGTTCGAGACCAGCCTGGGCTACAAAAGTGAGCTCAAGGCCAGCCTGAACTGCATAGTGAGACCCTGTCTCAAAAAGACAAAAAAAAAAAAAAAAAAAAAAAAAAAATCCAAACGCCCGGCATTCCACCTCTCCCGAACCACACCAATTAGCCCTGATTACAGAATGCAATGCATTGTTCTCCAACGGGTTTCGTGTATGCAGCTAGGCAGGCTGGGTGCGGATTAGACGTGGGGTGGAGTGGGGTCAGGCCTCTGTGCCTCTCTGCACCTCAGTTTCCCACCTCTGAACAAAGGGGACAGAACCCCTGCCCCTCAGCTCTGAGGCCCTGGCTGATCTTCAGGACAGACAAGGGAGGGCAGGCAGTCCCCACTCCTCAGCCTCCACCCTTGGGCCCGAGCCAGGAAACCTGCTCCCACCAACCTTCAGCTCACAGTCTCAGGCTCACCCTACCCTGCCCCCAACCCCTCCACTGACAGCGTGGGGCAAACATCCTAAACCACCGAGTGCTTCTAAAAATACGATGTTTTTGTCAGAGAGCAACCTTCTACTTCCTTCAGACTTTGATCTACATGTAACCCACGGATAAGATTCACAACAACAGTGCGAAGCCTTCATTGTGCTCCGGGGGCCACCTCTCCTGGGCTTTGAAGCCCCACAGGGTGGTGGGGACCCCTGCTTCTTCTGAGCATGCTCAGTTTATCAGCCGGTGGCTGGCCCGGCCCCCAGGAAGGAGAGGCCCGGACAAAGAAGGTGCCAGGACATGAACTGGCCATGGAATCGCTAGCTCCAGAACCTCGCATGAGCCTTCGAGACCCTTAACGGTCTCTAGACGCTAGAAAGAGTAGCACCGTTAAATAAGGCATAATTGAGTAATTGTTCAAGTATAGCAATGGGTTGTGAAGAAACAGAGACAGGATTAGCTTAAGCCCATCCTGAGACAAAGAAGGCACCTGATAATAATTCATAGAACTCTTGATTTTTTCCCCCCTTATACTGGGGACAGAAGCCAGGGCCTCTAGTACTCCTGTTGCACCATTGATCTACCTCCCCAGCTCTTTTTTATTTTTATTTTTATTTTTTTGAGGCAGGAGCTCACTAAGTTGCCCAAACCAGCCTTTAACTTTGAATCCTCCTGCCTCAGCTTCCCAAAGAGCTAGATCTCAGGTAGGCACCATGACATCAGAATCTTCATGGCCGTTCCTGACTGGGTGAGATAGGAAAAGTTCTTCACCCGGCCCGTGTGCCGGGCCCAGGAAGGATGTTGGACAATGAGGACGAGGAAAGCTGGGATTTTCCTTCAAAGGGAACAGCTCAGGCAAAGGCTGGCCAAACGATGACCAGGGGAAGCAGATGTGTACACATCTGGCAGAAACCGAGCTTTAGAAACTCTTCCACCCGCTTTGCAGACGCATGAGCTCAGGCTGCCCTACTGGAAACATGGGAACCAGCAGAGAGGAAAGGGGCGCTGACAAAGTGGTCACTGCGGACACTGGCTCTGTCAGGCACCGCCCTAAACGCCGAGCCTTTGGATCCTCCTACAGGACTTGGCTATTCTGGTCTGCATCTTCCCTAGAGGAAAATGGCCTCAGGGAGGGGAAGTTCTGTACCCCCAAGTCAGCCTCAGAGCTGGGTTTGAACCCGAGCAGCCCAAGACTCACACACCTGGTTTTGAGCTCGATGAGTAAGAGCCACTGCCAGAGCAAGTGTCCCAGGAATGCCACCCACCTGAACCTTCCAGAACATGAGGCCCCCTGCTCATGGCTTTACTCTGTCCTGCAGCTGCCCTTGAAGTTAGTCGGGGCATTAGTTATCCACACTAGGAGAGGAGCCAAGGCTCTGGTGCGGGTGACTCACAGACGCGGCTGTAATGGCAGAGAGGGAATCTGGGCGCATCTGGCTCCAGGTCCTGTGCCCCTGACTCTGTGTTCTGCAGCCTCCCTGGGCTTCACCCCCTGCCTGGGAATTCCAGACTATGAGTAATTCAAACATGTCTGAAAATGTCCAAATCACTATAATTTCCTGAAGACTTTAATAGAGGCAGAACCTCTCACTTCAAAACAAAAAAAAAATTTTCAGCAAAACGACTGAGGGGGCTCTGAGTCACTGTCTTGGGCTTCTCCAGCTTTAGAGAGAGCAGGGTGTGTGGGTGGGCTCCAGGGCTTTGGCCAAGGCCTGGAAGTCTCGGACTGCGCCCGGCCCTGCCCTTATGCTGCTCAGCCCTGGAGTTGCAGCCTGACCTTTTTGAATCTTCCTCTTCATCTAGCACACGTGTGTGAGTCTCCCTGGATGACCTCTTATACAGGTCTGGAATTGTTTGTGGTAGGTCCCCAAAGTCCCCTCAAGTCCCCACCCAGAAAGAAGAATGGCACTGCACCAGTGGCACCATGGCCAATGCAGCGAGCTCACCACTGCAGCTGAGGTTATGACCGACTTTCATTCGCACCTTCCTGTCCACAGCAGCCCGAGGACTAGCACGGCTGCTAGCGCTCCTTGGTCTGACGGCTCCTGGCTTTCCCCGGGCTTTGCCCGGGCTTTGCCAAAAACACCTGTAGCAAAGGCCTCTTTGAAGCTAATGCATGATCATTGTTCCAGGGGTTTAAGGGTGATTTAGGGATTCCTGACCCTGAGTCATAATGCTACCAGCAACCTGCTGGTGTTGGGAATGGCAGCTTCCTGGCTAGTGCAGAGATGGGCACAGGTGCACCTTACTAGATAAAGCTGGAGGGTCTACTGAAAGGGCCCCATTGTCAATACCCCAGGAGGCCTTTGGCCTTCTGGGATGGATGATCTAACTGCTTGGCATGCACATGTGTAAGTGTGTGTGGTACTAGAGATTGGCTTTGGGGTTGCTGTACCACTACCACTAAGCTACATCTTTTTATTTTTCAGTTTGTAACAGGGTCTTCCCAAGATGCCCAGGCTGGACTTAGACTCAAGATCCTGCTTCAGCCTTTCTAGGAGCTGGGATTACTGGTATGCACCTCCATGTCTGGCCCTGCCCAGTTTTACAAATGTAGCTGAGCACTCACAGGTTGGGAGCAGGAGGCAGAGTGAGGAGGGTGTGGACAGTGCTAGGTGTGACCTCACACACACACACACGTGTGGCCACATTGGGTTCCGTATGCACTGTTAGCCATGGCAACCCCAAAAGTGTGCAGTGTGGCACCTGTGGCAGGTGTGGCACCCACGGACATGTGTGCATCGTGTCTACAAGAAGCAGGCTAGCATGAGAGTCCCTCCCTGGTCCAAGACCTGCAAACCTGCAATTGTCCTGCTGGCTGGCGAGGCCCTTCCTCAGGACCTGGCCAGGCCTCCCAGAGTGGCTTCATGTGTGCTGTGGTGTCAGGGGCAGGAGTCTGCAGGTAGGGTCTAGTCTGCTCTCTGGTCTCCACTTCAGCTCAAGGCAATGGGCTGGAGGGGGAGGAAAGGCCCCAAGCAGCAGAGTGCAGGTAGGGCTGCACGGTGCACACAGGATTCTGCAAGGGCAGCCCTCCTGCTGCCTGGAGGAGGGGGCTTCCTCCTGGAAGGGAGGCTGCAGAATGCTCACCCTCCAGAGAGAGGTGGGCGAGGCGGCCTCAGCCCTGCCGGCAGCTGCCTGTTCTGGGAAGCTCTCAGGGACACACCTATGCCTTGCCCAGCTAGGAGTCCCTGCCAGCCTCACCCAGGCAATGACCACTACTTTCCTGCAACCCATAGTGCCCATGCCCCACAGTGAACCAGAGGCCAGAGCCATGCAGGCCCAGCTCCTCGGGGCCCGTGAGGGAGGTGGGCAGCAGCTGTCTGCTCCATGGCTGCTAATCTAGCATCCCCAAGGAGCTGGCAGAAGAGCCCAGAGCCACCTGGACATTCTCAGAAAGAGCCAGGCCACTGCAAGCCAATAGGCCTATCACAAGCATTATCTATGCATAGACATTTAGGATTCCTGTGGGCAGGCTGAGGCCCCAAGATGGCTTGCAACTCCTTCTGGATGCGGTGTGTCTTCAGGGACCTGGTTCCCACTGGCTGCCCTCTCTCTGCCGGCATTCCCAGCAGCTCTGCCATCCCTCTCCTCCTTAGGTGCATCCCAGTCCAGGGAAACCTTCAAACCTGTGAGCACTGCCTGCAGGAACCCCTGAGGTCGCTGCAGCCCACAAGACACCCCCCCCATGTCCCCTTTCCAACATTGTCAAGGGGTGATGACATCGCTCTCTTTTGGAAGGAAGCCCAGATGGGATTGATTAACAAATGCAATCATCATTTAACCCCAGAGCCTGGCTTTACAATTAATTTGCAATGAAACCACAAAAAGTGAACCTTCAAGTGTCAGCCTCCAGAATGCTGGGATCACAGGTGTGCACCACTGCACCCTGTGTGCCATCCTGTCTGAGCAGTTTTGTCCATCTAGCATTTATGTTGAAGGCCTTGAGAATGCACCAACTCTCCAGGGGCACAAACCCTGGCAACTATCAGGACAAGAGGAAATGGCCAGGGCTCTCTCTGAGGGTGCCTGTGCACAGAGCTTGCAGGGTGTTCAGGGACCTGGCCCTTTGCATATCATTTGCATATATTTGCATCGGGTACAAAGGAGGAAAATCCCCCCCCCAGCTCTTGCTTTCCTCCCACAGCAGCAGCACCTGGCACCAGACAGTGCAGGATCCAGGCTCCCCGCAGTGTGGGACCAGCCTCCTGCCTAGGGCGACAGCCTCTGTGAAGGTGGCGGCTGCAGCAGACACAGGCCTAGCAAAACAAGATACTTTCACATGTGACTCACACCAGGGGCCAGAAGCAAAGCTACAGTGTGAAAACCGGAGCTGCCTGCACCTCCTGGGGGAATCCCCCGTCAGCTCCCACTTTGTTTTGTCCTTTAAAAGTCCCTGGCCTAGCCGGGTGTGGTGGCTCACACACCTGTAATCCCAGCACTCGGGAGGCTGAGGCAGGAGGATTGGTATGAGTTCGAGACCAGCCTGGGCTACAAAAGTGAGCTCAGGACCAGCCTCAACTGCATAGCGAGACCCTGTCTCAAAAAGACAAAAAAAAAAAAAAAAGTCCCTGGCCTCTGCCCAGCCGCCCAGCACTCTAAAACTCTCCAAGACAGCACCCATTCCCACCTGCAGGAGGTACAAGCCATGCCCCCCAACACCAGGGCCATGTTTCTGGACTGTGTGGGTCTTGGCCTCAGAAAGAGGCCCTAAGGGAAGGGCCAGGGAAGGGCTGAGCCCAGGCAGCCGCTGTGTGCCGAGTTCCTCTTGGCCTGGCTGTCTCTTCCTGACCTGGGGTACTTCCTGCCTCCCAGCCCCTAGTTGCACCACCTGTGGAATGCAGCTGGTAATTAAGAATACAGGGTGGGGACCAAATTAATGAGGATGAAGGGAAATCTAACCTAGGTGTGGGTTTAGCCAACTTTAATTTCCTTTTGTAGCTGAAGATGCCCCTCCAACTAGCATTCTTCAGCTTGTCAGTTGCCCGGTAACAGTTCTGGTTACAGTTTCTCTCACTTTTGTTTAGAAATGGCTGCTCACTGTGATGCACATTATGTAAAGCAATCCCCAACTGACCAGACATGCCTCCACTTCCTGCTTGCTTATCCCACACAAGCCCTGTGGGATAGCACACCTGCTTGCACGTTTTGAATTTTGTCGTGTGTACTTATGCAAATTTCTCCAAACATAAGTAAGCTGGGTAGAGAGGGACACACCTGGACTCTCAGCTCCCTGGGACACTGACACAGGAAGATGGCAAGCTCCAGGTCGAACTGGATAAATCAGGGAGACTGTGTTTCAATATACAGGGTCTACAGGGTCCCACTACAGATATTGGACTCCTAGTGATCCTCCGATCCACCAGAGATCGGGGCCTGATATTTTGGGAATGAGCCAATCAGTGCCCACTGATGTAAATAAATCTGCTTCCAAATCCTGGGGGTCATCGTGGGTTTTCTGTTCGCTGCTGTCCCCTCATTGTCATTTCACTTGTCCCTGTCTTCTATTAACCCTGACTTCCTCTTGCTTTGTTTCAGGGTTATTTTCTCTGTTGCTAGGACTATGAACAACACCATCCAATCACATGTTATCCTATGAAGCTGCAAGGTATTCATTATACAATCCCGCTTTTCCAAAGAGGGATGCTGAGACCCACAGGGAACAGTTTAGAAGGAAGGCTCCCAGCCAGATGTGATGGGGCACAGTTAAAATCCCAGCACGCGCTGTGAGTTTAGGGCTGGCTTGGAGTACATGATGAGACTGTTGAAAGAGAGCAGTAGGGGACAGGTTCTGGAATCATATGTCCTGAGTTCAAATTCAATTATCAGCACTCACCATGGTGTGTCCCTGGGCTGAGTCAATCAGGTGTGATCCTGTGCTCACCTATCTGTCCATGAGCTGCCTGGGAATTACTAATTTTGAGGAATATGATAATGGCTTCATGTTCCTATAAGAAAACATTGCAGCCAGCTATGTGGCACAAGTCCAAAATGCCAGCCACTTGGAAGACTGAGGCAGGAAGATCACAAAGTCAAGATGAGCCCAGACCACTTAGTGAGATCCTGTCTCAAACTGAAGGGGTTAGAGGACCAGTGAGATAGCTCAGCAGACTAAATGCCTGCTTAGGCAAGCATAAGGCCTGGGGTTCGATCCCCAGCACCACATACCCAAGCTAGCCCTGCCCCAGGAGTGTCAAGGTGCCCACCAAGACCAGGCATTGTGTTACATGTCTATAAACCCAGTGCTGAGGAGCCTGACACGGGAGGATCACTATGAGTCTGAGCTGTGTAGTGAGACCCTGTGCCAAATACTGAGAGCATTTATTTGCCTAGCATGCATGAAGCTCCATAGTCAGCCCTCTATACCTCCCCAAAATATTGTATTTTTAATAGTATGCACTGGAGCATGTTAGAGTAAAATGACTTTTTTAAAAAATTCAGTACTGGGAATTGGTGCTTGTGCCTAAGCCCCAAGCACCGCTCCTTTCTCCTGCTTTATTAAAAATTAAGTTTATTGGTATATATAATGATCACATTCATCATAAGAAATTTGTACCTGTACATGATATACCTTGATTTTTCTCTTTTTTCTTAGCCTTTTTTTTTTTTTTTTTTTTTGAGACAAGGTCTTTGTTTGTTTTGTTTTGTTTATTTTTTTGAGATAAGGTCTTGATACGCAGTTCAGGCTGGCCTTGAACTCACTACCTAGGTCTAGCTGGCCTCAAACTAGCAGTGAACCTCCTGCCTCTGCCTCCTGAGTGCTGGAATGACTGGCTTGCACCACCATGCTTTTTGGAAATTTTCTAGGAAGAGAGAGAGACAGACAGACACACACACACACACACACACAGACGAAAGAACAAAGAGTCCTTTGCTGGGCGCTGCTCTGAGGCTTCCCTGGGGTCCCGGGGTATTCAGAAGATGCACACTAACATGGTCGCTGATGTTCTTACTGTTATTCCCCCAGCTTGCAGAGCTGGGTCAGGGCAGAGGTAGAACTCCTTGGAACAGGACACCCCCATGACCTTTTTTATTATTATTATTTTTCTCTCTTTTTAAAATTTATTTGTACCAGTGATCAAATTTAGGGTTTTATGCTTTCCAGGTAGACATTGACGCCACTGAGGGCCCCCACTCCGTGCAGACCCAGCTGTCAGAACACTGAGGTTGGGGCTAAGGCGCAAAACAGCCTGTCACCTTTGGGCTCAGTGTTAGCGGTTCTGGCCCAAAAGTCCCTTCCTAGGCCCGGCTGGATGGCTCAGTGGTCTAAAGTGCCTGCTTAGGAAAGCTTAGGCTGCTGCAGGGACTGTGGTTCAATCCCTGGCACCACATGCTGCTGAGCCAGCCATAAAAATAAATAAACAAACAAAAGTTCATTTTTTTTTTTTGTTTGTTTTTTTGTCTTTTTGAGACAGGGTCTCACTATGCAGCTCAGGCTGACCTTGAGCTCACTTTTGTAGCCCAGGCTGGTCTCGAACTCGCACCGATCCTCCTGCCTCAGCCTCCTGAGTGCTGGGATTACAGGCGTGCACCACCACGCCCGGCTCGTTTTTTTTTTAATTTATTTTTTTAGTTCTTTTTTTAAAATAATTTTTTATTTTAATTTTGTTTCTTGTTTCAGGACTTTTATTTGTTTGTTTATTTTATTTTTATGGCCGGCTCAGCCTGCCCTGAGTGCAGGGCTGGTGCAGCATGTGGTGCCGGGGATCGAACTGCGATCCCTGAAGCCACCTAAAGCAGACGCTTTAGACCACTGAGCCATCCTACCGGGCCCCTACAAACAAAAGTTCTGAAACAAGAAAAAAAATAAGTTAAATAAAAATAAATTCTTAAAAAAAAAAAGTTCCTTCCCGAGGGTCAGGGAAACCAGCACGTCCAGACGCCAGGCCTACTCCACAGCCCACGTGAGCATGCTGTCACAGCCCCTCTGCCTGGCAGGGTCAGGAGCCCGCGCCCAGCGTGCAGCTACCGGGCTGGGAGGTCAGGAGAACCAGGTCCTTGGAAGGCAGCTGGCGCCCAAAGGCACCTCCGCCCTGGGCATGTAGTTTAGTCTCGGCCTCGTCCAGAACCGGCCATCGGGGGGCGCCTGTGCAAAGCCTTTGCCGCTGGCCTCTGGGTCCTGCCAGCCAGGACCGTGACTGTGGCCTGTGCAGCGGGCTCCTGGCCCTACCGCGCACCACATGCTGAAGTGTTTATTTCCACTTACGCTTTTATCTTATAATAAAATTAAGCGACTTGTTTTTCATTGCACAATCAAGTAAGTCAGTGCCTGTCCAGGTTGATTTGGAAGTGTTTCACACTGCCGCACTTTCAAGCCTTCCTGAGCTGGGAACAGATGCCCTCACATGCAGTGGCTCCCACGGGGAGGAAAGTGTCCACCTCCGGGCCTCAGTTTCCCTGTGCTCTCTCAGCTCTCAGCTCAGGACTCGGCAGGTGCCTGAGCACCTCTGGGGCTTTCCAGGGAAGGACCAAGACCAGGGTTCCCTAGCTGAGAACTGCACACCTCCTGAGCCTGCCTCCTGCACGAGTCCCAGCAGCCAGCAAGGTCAGAGTCCTGTTCTCAGATAACAGATCAAACGGGACAGAAGAGACAGGAGCCCAGGGGCACTGTCCGAGTGGGAGGGACCGGGAGGGCTGCAGGTTCCTGGATGCCAGGCAGAGGCTCAAAGCAGGCTGACCCTGGAGGGCCTGGACCTGGAGGTTCTTTAGCTCCCCAGTTCCCTCCTCTGGAAACCCGACCCCAGCCGCAGCCCTAGGCTCTGGGTACTGAGACCATGGCAAATCCATCCCAGCAGCAAGTCACTGGGCCCTGCCTGCAGCAGCTGAGGAAATCCCCACCTGAACTGGAGCTCAGAAGGGGAGTTTCTGGCCCTGCACCAGTCCCACAATGAATCAGGATCCGTGGTGCGCCCCCCCCCCCACCTTCCCATCCATCCTGTTGCTCTGAGCCAGCTTAAGAAGTCAGGGACTGATATGCCCGGAGCGGTCTCAGTCCCAAGCTGCTGGGACAGCCCCGGGTGCAGAGGCGCAAGGGGAAGGAGAAAGGCGGGCTCTGCTGGAGGCCCTGAAGCGCCACTTAAACAAGAGAATCACCCCAGTGGCAGAGGCTTTGTCAGGCCTGAATCCCACCTATTCCCGAGGATTGCAACCTCTCAGACTGTGTCAGCTCCGGATTTAGGAGTCCTGGGGGTGGGGGTAGATGTCCTTCAGGGGTTCCTGGATCCAGTCCTCTGTGCCACTGTCTCCCCCCACCCCACCCCAAAGGATAGAACCACAGCTCAGGGAGCAGCGTGTCCTAGTGATGTGGATGGTTTTCTATGCAGGCAGCGGGCTCCCCCAGGACATCGGGGTATCCACAATGCAGGGGAAATTGTTTCTACAAGGTTTTTTTTTTTTGGTTTGGATTTGGCTTGGTTTGGTCTGGTTGGGTCGCAGCGCTGGGATGAGCCCTCTGAGCTGCAGCCCATCCCAAAAGCTGCTTCTCGTCAGCCCCCAGCATACTTCCAGAGCCATGGGCTGCAGAGAGGGAGGGAGCCCAAGGTCTGCAATGATTCAAACAAAAACAAATTTTGACCAGGAGGGGGAAACCCTTGAAGATGTCAGTAATAATAGAGCAGTGAACACAAACTGAAATAGCAAAGCTGATGAGGAAAACCGCAGCCTTCAGCAGAGCCTCCCGGTGACCCCAAGCATCGGTTGACTTTCACCAGCCAGCAGCCAAGGCTGGGGACCCCCTGCCGCCCACCACAGATCTCCTGGAGGCTAAAGCCTGGTCCCCAGTGCTGCTTCTGCACTCTGTCTCCAAAGGAAAGGAGACAATGCTGCGCCCCAAATGAGTCAGAGCTTGGTTTGTTCGTTAGGCATTTTTTTTTTTTTTTTTTTTGTGGGGCCAGGGTTCAAACTCAGGACCTTGCACTTGCCAGGCAGGCACTTGTGCCACGGAGCTATGTCCCCAGCCCCTTAGGCATTTTGTTTTGTTGAGACAGGGTCTCTGTAGTTCAGGCTGGTCTTGAACTCATAGTAAATCTCTTGCCTCAGCCTCCTGAGGGCTGGGATTACGGGTGCGCATTGTATTACTCAGCTCAAAGCAGAGATCAGATCCCACTTGGGGACAGTGATGGGTCATTGACCTGCACAACCCATCTGCTTTGCAGAGCGCTCCAACTGGGTATGGGCTTGTCCAGCCCTGTTACCCCAGAGGTCCTGGAGGAGCCTGCTGCCTGAATAGAAAACCATCCACATCCCAGGGACACGCTACTCCCCATCACAGGCTCTGAGCTGTGGTTCTATCCTTTCAGAAGCCAGTAACATGATCTCTCCAGGGGCACCCCCACTATCTCACACAGAGAAGGGACAGCGTCCCCGTCCCCATGGGTTGGGTTGCAGAGTAGTCAGCTCAGAGCCCCAAACTAGAACTTGAGCTGTGTGACCTTGGGTGAGTCACTTCCTCTCTCTGAGCCACAGTTTCCTTATCTGTACAGTGGGGTCACGGTGCAGCTCCAAGATGAGATGAGGTAACAGGCAGGAGGCACCTGCCCAGAGCGAGGTGCTGTGCACAGCGAGGCTCGGCCAGGGCCCCGACACACATTGGCAGGACTCTCTTCCCCGCTGGGCCCTGGCTCTGCCCAGTGACACAGTCATGGCTCCGCTGGGGAGTCTCAGAATCAAGACTGGGATGAGAAGGAGCCCAGGCTGCACCCCTCAGACCCAGGTGACAGGTAGTGGGTCTCCTGGCCCTGGCAGGTCCCTGAGCTTGACTATACAGTCACCACAAAAACAAACACGGTCAGTCCCACTCTGGTCTTGGGACTGCCCAGCCCAGAAAGTCCCTATGTCCAGGTCCCTGCTTGCCAGATTACTTAGCAGCACTGCGATTTATAGTGGGAGCTGGCCAGCCAGGGCTTCACAAGTTAGTCAGAAGAATCTGCACCTGGAGGGGCGGGGGCTCATTCTGATCCCTCTGGCTTGTGGGTGTCACCTTGCTTTTCATGGTCACCCTCCTCTGTGGAGGGGGCCCTGCCAGCGCAGGAGCCTGGGAGTGAGCAGAGCGCTTGGGTCCTATGGGCAGACCTGTGCCAGGCCCCAGCTCTACTCTCCACCAGCTCATGACCTTGAGCAAAGAATGTGACCTTCTTGGGTTATTTTCACTAATAATAGTAATTCTAACCTTGTTAGGCTGCTGTGAAGGTAAAACAGATCACCGATGTAATGCTCTCTCCAGTACTGGTATAAGCAGCTATGCAATTAGTTTATACTGCGGTTTAGCTAACACAGGATCATAAAATGTTCTTTTTTGGTGCTAGGGATTGCATGCAGGACCTTTGCATGGAGCTATATCCTCAGCCCTCTCTGCTGTCATTTTTGAGACGAGGTATCACCAGATCACTAAGTTGCCCAGGCTGAGTTCAAATTTGAGATCCTCCTGCCTCAGCCTCCTAGAATGCTGGAATTACAGGTATGTGCCACTGTACCTGGTTCAAGTTTACCAGCTCTTAGGGCCAGTGGTGTAGCTCAGCCAATTAAGCCCTTGCTTAGGGAAGCACAGGGGCCAGGGTTCAGCTCCCGGCCCCGCCTGCCACGCCGGCCCCTCTCCAGCCGGCGGTGGAGTCTGGGCATGGTGGTGTGCCTGTAGTCCCAGCACTTGGGAGGTATAAGCAGGAGGGTCACTATGGGGTCAGTAGTGAGATCCTATTTAAAAAGAAAAAAAAAAGATTATCAACTCTTTCAAGTATGTTACAAACAATAATTTCTTTATAGCATCTATGCATGAGAAGACCAAATCCCAGAGAGGGTAAGTGGCCTGCTGAGAGTGACAGAGCTTTGAAGTGCAAGCCACAGTGGAGAACTGGCTCTCTTCTCTGCCCCTTCCCAGCCTCTCCCCCTGCCAGTCCCTGCATTAGAACAGCTGAAGCAAGTAAGGGGCTGACCTAAGACCAAGTCCCACCCCTACCAGATTACTGCTCCCTCAGGAGGTCCCAAGGAGGTTGCTGGCTTCTCAGCTGGCTCCCTGCCACTGCGGGTGGGTTCCCTGGAGGGCAGCCGCTCCCCTCCAGCCCCGATGTTGGAGATACCAGACATTCACCTCTGGCCTGCAGCGGGTCACACACATGGAGCAGGCTCATCCAGGCCTGGAAAGGAACAGAACCACACAGCAAGCAGACAGGGCCTCCCACAGCCTCGGTGGCCCAAGGAGCGTAGAGACCCTTGGCAACCTCCCTCCCCAGAGAGCCCAGCTCTGTGCCTACTTCGCCATGCACAGGGGAACAGGGTGCCTCTGCTGAGGCCTGGATGGCCACGCTTGGCTGGCACCAAGTCCCAGACAAGCTTCCCCCAGCAGAGATGAAATCTCCCCTCGTAATTTCCTCTTATTAGTCCTGTCTCTGCCCTCAGGCCGCACAGGGCCAGCTGTCCCCAGGCCACAGACAACTAGAGACGGACCTCTCCAGGTAGGGGAGTCTCAGCTCAGGCCGAACGCTGGCCCCAGAAGGTGGGGCCCCTGGTGCCCTCCTTTGCACCCCCTGATCCCCGCTGTCCACCTGTCCAGCAGGGACAGCTGCTTGCTCAGGCAGCACCTAAGGTTGGGCTCCACTCAGCACCGCAGGCTGGGAACGATGGGAATGCCTTCAGTGGCCACCACTTAGCTGCTATGAACTCTCCCCTAACCCTGTACTGTGTGTGTCACAAGGAGAAGCTCTAAGAGGAGGGAGGTGGAGTATACGCTGGACACCAACCAGAGCGACTCAGACCCCCAGGTGGTGCACACACAGGTGGGCGTTGCAAGCCTAGCTCTGCACCAGGAAGCAAAATTGCAGCCTCAGACAAGGACAGGAGACTCACTCCCTGGGAGAGAGAGGGACAGGACAGCGCCGGGAAGCTTTCACGCTCTGGCCTCGCTACTCCAGAAGGGAGGCGGGGAAGGACGCTGTGGGCTGCACCAGCGAAAGGCTTCCTGGATTGGAGAGAGGATGAGCCCGACCGCCGCACCGTCCGCGCCCGGAGCTGGCGGGCCGCGCTGGACGAATACTCACCCGTAGCTCGTCCTCTGTGCACCGAGTGTTTATTATTAAACACCGCAGAGCAGCGAGGATGCAGATGACAGTAACGCTGTGACTTTGGCTCTTGCCGCTTTCTAAGCGTGAGGGACCACAGCTCGAGATGCCCTCGCACGGCACCCCCATCCCGTTCTGCACGCAGCGCCCCCTCGCGGCTCCTGGAAGCCAGGGACACCAGCATACCCACAAGAGGTGGGTGGGGGGTGCGCGGGCTGTGAGGCTGGACTTGGGAGGTGTGGCTGGCCTAGAGTGCCTCAGAGCCTGCCCAGCTCCTCCCTGCCCACCACCCCCACACCATGCTATCCCGAAGCCCCCTGGCCGTGGCGAGCCCCACACGCTGCGGAGGTCTTCCATTCCAGGGGACAAGGTAGCGGGTTATAAGAACTTGGACTCCAAGGGCTGCCTGTCTGCACCAAGCTTGGCGGAGGCCGACTCTCCCAGAGTCCGGCTCACTTGGGTCCAGAGAGTCAACGTCCACCTCACCTGGAGCCCAAGCTACGTCCCACCTGGAGAAAGCCTGGGGCTTTTCCATCTCACTGGGCGCCTACACTGACCTCCTCCAAGTGGTCCTCACTGACCACCACACTGTATGTCATGACACAAATCCCTGGCTTCCAGGACCAGTATGAGATCCAGGGACCTCCCCAAGATGGTAAGTTCTCGAAGCTGGATCTGGGCCACAACTGCTGTGAACCACCCCTTCATCCATTCATCCATCCATCCATCCAACCATCCATCCATCCATCCATCCATCCATCCATCCAACCACACAGCTAAACACTTCAGAGCACTGTGGTTTGCCAGCTCTGTGCCAGCCCCATCGAGAAGCAAAGACCTTTAGAGCCCCGTTTCAAGCAGAGATCTCTAGCCAGGCAGGGTGATGCATGCCCATCATGCTAGCACTCTGGGAGACTGATGCAGGAGGATCCCACATTCAAACTTTTGTAACTTCTCCCAGTGCGGCCTGAGGCAGCTTCACCTGGGGTTACTGTGGGCACTTTTCTTTGTGGCTCCCACATCAATGCAGGGGCTTGGTGTGCTCCACTTCCTGTTGTGTTTCTGATGCCTCTTTTGACTCTCAGCTCTGGTCTCATGATCAGGAGTTCCCATGGCCCCTTGCAACTAGGTGGTGGGGGAGGACGCCTACAGTTTCTAGATGATTATGGGCTCAGAGAAGATGGATGTCTTATGGGTATTGGCTTGGCAAACCAGTGGCAGATTAGGGACCCAGCCATGGGGCTGGGACAAGCAAACTCTTGGGCAACCTCTGCACACAGCCAGCTGTAGTCGAGCCATGGCAGCTGCCGCAGCCTGGTTTTGCTTCGGACACTGTAGAACCAGGCCTATTATCTGGCAAGCGAGCCCTTCGCACCTGTGAGGTGGATGTCCTACTTCCCCTTCTTCATTCCTACCCTGCCAATTTGACCAGACTTCCTGGGGCTATCATCAGGAAGATGAACGTTCACCTCCTCCTCCTCCTCCTCATTATTATTCTGGCACTGGGGATTGAACTCAGCACCTTGTACTTGCCAGGCAGGCATTTGTGCTGCTGAACTACATCCTGCCCCTCAACCAGGGTCTCAGGTTGGCCTTGAACTCCTGACAATCCTCCTGTCTCAGCCTTCCAAGTACTGAGATGACAGGTGTGTGCTATCATCTCCAGCTCGTGGCCCTCTTATTCTTTTTTATTTTGATGTGATAACTCTTGGTACTGCATGAACCCTAAGGGGTGGCGGGGAGGTGAGAGTCCACAGCAGACTCTTCTTTCTCCTCACCTCCCTAGTGCTAGGCACTAAATCCAAGGAAAACTGGGCTCCACGGGCAGCCCTTTTTATTTATTTATTTTTTGGTGGTACCAGGGATCAAACTCAGGACCTTGCACTTGCCAGGCAAACACTTATTCCACTGAGCTATCTCCCCAGCCCCTGGCCCTTTTTATTTTGCAGGGTCTTGCTGAGTTGCCAGGCTGGGATCGAATGTGCGACTTTCCCACCCCAGCCTCTGCAGTAGCTGAGAGTAGAAGTACATCCCAGCTGCCTGGCTCTGCCCGTCTTTAGGAAGGAAGGGATGACTCTGAAACCTTCTGGTTCCATTTTCAGGCGCCACGGCCACTGCATGTCTTTGCTGTTGGGCAGGTCACAACCACCCATGTACACACCTGCTTAGACACACAAACTATGATCTCTTTGGGACCAGCGGCCATGCCATGCCAAGACAGAATGGGCCTTTCATGGAAGCCTCCTGCCCAGAGCCTGCAGCCTGCCTCCCAGCGGCTCTTGGCAAGTCCCGACAGGATGCCAGGCAGGAAGAGGCACTGCCCTGCTCCGCTCGGGACCTCTCCCTGCTGTAATTTACTCAACCCATCTGGGGCTCCTTTGAGCTGTTTTCTGGAAATGCCACATTTCAAGGGTCTCCCTGTTAGGAAAGGTCAGAGAGTTCATGTAGGCCTTTCATGTTAAAGGAACTTGAAAGGAAAGGAGAGGAAATGTATATTTTCAGCTTTAGCTATGATTAAATGGGCTCAGGCCATGAGGACACGCAGATGATTTACATGACATTACATGAAAGCCAATTAGCCTAACAACTTCCGAAAAATATCTAGCTCAAGAGCACCCATTTATTAGCGTGCTTGGAATGCGCCAGGCATTGTTTAAGCTCCTTTACAAGGATACAGTGATTCACCTCAGCCTTGTGGCCTAGTGCAAGATGGGTGGGGTGCGACACCTAGTTATCCCAGGAGGGGACTGAGGGACTCCAGGGTACTCAGCAAGGATCCTAGGGTCCCACAGCTGGTAAGGGGCAAGGCGGGGACTGAAACTGAGGTTTGCCCAGACCCAAAGCCAGAGCCTTCTCATGCAAACCTGCAGTCTTGAGGGTCCCAGCCTGGCATCCTCCAAAGGGTGGTCAGGTTTGCCCGGTTCATCTGGATGAAGAGGAAGCCTCATTAAAGCAGGCATGGGAGACAGGGGGCACAGAACCCCCTGGGCCACCCCATACAGACCATGCAGGTGACTGCCTAAGTTCTCTTGGTGGCCTCTGCATGCAACAAGCGCTGCTCAGAAAGGCAGGATCCCGAACAGTGTGACAACTCACATATGAGCATTTGTCTGCTAGGACCATGCAGTAAAGACTCGCTCTGGGATTTGGGGGGTCAGGATGGGACCTTAACTGTGAGCACATGGTAGTTAAGGTGCAGGTGCAGGAGTCAGACTGCCTGGGTCTGGAATACTGACACCCTCATTTTTAAGCAGTGAGCCCCTGCGTGGGTGACTTGCTTAGGCTTTCTGAGTGTCAGTTTCCTTGCTCATAAAATGGGAGTAATAGTCCTTAGGTCACAGGTTTGGTGCAGTGGCAAGAGGAGATAATGTGTGTGAAGCCTGGTGCACACCCATCGCGCTGCGTTCGAAGCCTTCACGCAGCTGATATTAATCACCGGGCCATTCCACTCCTGGGCGGATTCTGAAAGAACGAAAGGCATCATACCACAGCGAGTGCTGATCAGGCAAAGGGCTCCTGCTGGAGTGCACCCGCCTTTGGGGAACAGAACCCAGCTCCCGACTGCTCTGGCTTTCCAAGCCCTGCTTAGCTTCCCAGGTCCAGACGCAACCTGCAGTGGCACTCGGGCCCACTGTCCATATATGCTGATCCAGCACCTAAGTCAGCCGTAATAATGCAACCTCTGAGAACGGCCGGTGGCTCCTGGAGGACAGGACACCTCTGCCCCTCCTGGCTGAGCCCACAGCTATGTACACGGTGACCAATCTTTCAGCAAGTGTTGGGATGATCTTGGCGTGGCCCTGGACCTGATCTGACCCTGCCCTTCCCTCCAGCCCAACCACTCCTCAGCACCTATTCTACTTTCCTTCCTCCTCTTGGTTCCCTCAGCAGGGTGAGTTGGAGCCTGGAGCCTGACCCCCCAGGGCAGTGGCATCCAGACTTAGGGATACATGCCCTATGCAATATCCAGAGAAGCTTGAGGATGGGGGAGTGAATGGATCAGAATAGTGTCCTTGTTTGCTTTTGCCAAATAAAGATGTTTCCAAAACTCTTGTTCTCATTGCCCTATTAGTAAAAGAAAGGCTTCATACCAATAAAGCAGAAAGGCCATAATCTTTGATTAAAGGCTAATAATACCAAGCTGAAAAAAAAAAAGTACCCTAAGAAAACCAAACCATAGGGCCCAGCAGGATGGCTCAGTGGTCTAAAGCACCTGCTTAGGAAAGCTTGGGCGGTTGTAGGGACCGCGGTTCGATCCCCGGCACCACATGCTGCGCCAGCCATGCCCTCAGAGCAGGCTGAGCCGGCCATAAGAATGAGTGAATAAACAAAGGTTCTGAAACAAGAAAAAATAAAAATTTTTTAAAAAATTCTTTAAAAAAAAAAAAAAAGGGGGCCCGGCGGGATGGTTCACTGGTCTAAAGCGCCTGCTTGGGAAAGCTTGGGCGGCTTCGGGGACCGCGGTTCGATCCCCGGCACCACATGCTGTGTCAGCCCTGCCCTCGGGGAGGGCTGAGCTGGCCATAAAAATGAGTGGATAAACAAATAAAGGTTCTGAAACAAGAAAAAAATAAATAAAAATTAAAAAAAAAGAAAACCAAACCATAAACATACGTGCCCTGACGCCTCTCCATTCTCCAGAGACAGGACAGGATTACCAATCCCCTCGGGGTGCTGGTGCTAATTCTGGTCCTCTGCGTCCCCATGGATCTCATGAACTATTCTGTAAGAGGCTCTGCCCTAGCTGGAGGCACCCACAGACACCTCTAGGAGGACTTCTGTCCAACTGCCACCAGGGATGCTCCTCTAACAGCCTGACATACAGTCTCAGGGAACTGATGCTGGGGCACAAGGTTGCTTTTGGCACGAGCCACCCCACCCCTGTAATCCAGGAGCCTTGCAGTCAAACTAAGCAGCAAGCTCACACTGAGGGAAAACGCTGGAAGCCCAGTGGGCAGAGTCTCCGGCGAATCTCCAGTGCCCAAGCCCCCAGCCCTGGGAAGGGAGAAGTAGGCACCCTAGCTACAGGTGCGGTGGGGGTGGGGCAAGACGCCCCGCTGGGAGGGGAAACATGAAATCTGCGCGCGGAGAGGTTCGGCCCTGGTTCTTTGATCGATGGCCAACGAGGCCCAGCCTGGACCCGGAGGGGCAGCTGTCTTCCGGCCGGGCTGTGCGCCTCTGCCAACGGACCTTCGGGCCCTGAGCTGCAGAAGCGTCAAAGAGGAGGGAACAGCGTGGGGAGGGTGGCTGCGGTTTGCTACAGAGGAGTCCACACCCGTGTCTTGCCTGACGCAGTGGCTGCGCCCTGGGCAAACGTGTCCTGGAAGTCTTCGCGAGCGCCCTTCAGGATGCCGAATAGATTGGGACAAGACGCACCGAGACTCAGCGTCAGAGTCGAAGGAACTGGGATGCAACTTCCAGACGGAATCCTGGCGGATCAAGGGCCCTACATCAGGGTCTAGTGGACCACGTGGCTCCCCAAAACCTCGAGTCCGCAGGGTGTTGGGCAAGCTGTGGGAGGGGGACTGGAGGATTACGTGGACGGCGGGGGTCCGTACGCCCGTCCTCCACGGTTCGTGCCTCGGAGCTGTCACATAGCTGCGGGGGTCACCGGTGTGAGGTGGGGGTCGCACAGGCTGCAGGAGTCCTATCAACCCAGAGAGGTGTGAGTGTTCCGGGCGGGCTGAGGAAGGAGGCCCCAGACTGGCACAAGGATGAGGGCGGGGCAGAGCTTCGGGGAGTCCTAACTTTGCCGGGTGTCCAGCATCGTAGTACAGCCCCAAGCAGCCAGCGCCCTCCAAAGCTCAGCGTTCAGAATCACACGCTGTGGGTGCTCCCTGCTACTCCCAAGTCCGTGAGGGAACTCGCGCACTGCCCCGGGAGGAGGCACCTGAGCCCTGAGAGGCAAAAATCTTGGCGTAGGTGAGACAGCGGGGTCAGGAGTTTCCTGCACAGTCTCCGCCTTTCAGGAAAAGAGTGAGGATTTGCAAGCTCGTCCGAAGTCTCCCCCGGAAGAGCGAGCCCTTTAAGACAGTGCCCCGTGGGCGCGACCCGCCTCTCTCCGGGGAGAGGGGCGTGGCGGCGCTTTGGTCCCGCCCCCAGCGCCCGCCCCGCCCCCAGCACGCAGCCGGCGGCGCCTTTGATGTTGCGACCCGCCAGCTCCAGGAGCGGCTCAGCCCGGCGCCCTCGGCCCGCGCCCACAGCCCGCCCAGGCGGCGTCGGCCCGCGCTCCGCCCGCCGCGCTCCGGGCTCGGAGGTTCCGACTCCGGGCTCGCCGCCTCCCGGGCCGGCCCCGCGCCTGGCACTCCCGGGGCCCCGCGCCCCCGGCGCCCCGCAGAGCGCACCATGCCGCAGCTGGACTCGGGCGGGAGTAGCGCGGGCGGCGGCGACGACCTCGGCGCGCCCGACGAGCTGCTGGCCTTCCAGGACGAGGGCGAGGAGCAGGACGACAAGAGCCGCGACAGCGCAGCGGGCCCCGAGCGCGACCTGGCCGAGCTCAAGTCTTCGCTCGTGAACGAGTCCGAGGGCGCGGCTGGGGGCGCGGCGGTCCCGGAGGCCGGGGGCGCGGCGGGCGGCGAGGCCGAGGTTGGCGCCGAGGTGAGAGCCCGCGCCCGGGCCGCGCCCCCCAGCCCCAGCCCCAGCCCCCGGGGCCCGGCTCCGCTCCCCCGGGGGCCGGGTCCGCAGCCCTCACGGGCCTCTGTCCGATCTCCCGCAGGTTCTAGCGCGCGAGCATGCCTCGCACAGACTCTTCGCCGACAAACTTCCCGAGCCCCTGGAAGACGGTGAGTGCTGCGCGGCCGCCCCTCGCGCTCAGCCTGACCGGGAGCGTCGCCCCCAGCAGCAGCCCGGCGTGGGGAAGGCGGTGGGGTGGGCGGCGGGGGGCGGGTTTCCCGGGCGCCCGGGGCTCGAGTCACTTCCGGTGCCCTAACCTTTATAGGAGTAAACAGACCCCCGCCATCTCCGCCTCCCTCCCGCCCAGGTGACTGCTTGACTCCAGAATCCCCCGCTTGGCGGTGAAAGCAGTGGCCTGGGCTCCTTGGCTGGAGGGCGGGGTAGGAGCCCGGCTGCCTAGGCGACGCAGGGTGCTGGCCCCAGCCAGAACTTGGCGCTGCGGACAGCCGGTTCTCTATCAAGTCTAAAACTTGAAGGGGACTCTTTGGAGATTGCTACTTTTCTCTCCAGAGCTGACCGCCAGAGCAGCTGCCGGGCCGGTGTCTGACCCAGCTGTGCTTTTTCCAGGCCTGAAGGCCCCGGAGTGTGCCAGCGGCATGTACAAAGAGACTGTCTACTCCGCCTTTAATCTGCTCATGCACTATCCGGCCCCCTCGGGCGCAGGGCAGCACCCCCAGCCGCAGCCCCCGCTGGTAAGTGGCCCCAGCAGCCAGTACCTGTCCGGTGCCTGCTGTCTCGCTGACCAGGTAGGTGAGGCATGTAGGGGCAAGGAGTGGCTTTTGCCTAGGAGGAAATGGATGATAATTCTGTGCTGGGGCTCTGTACATAGCCCCAGTGAAATTTGAACCAAAAAGGAGAGCGCTGCTGAAGAAGGAAGCCTGCCTTGGATCACCCCGGATTGGTGCAGGTTGTGTCCTGCCAAGGGGTCTCCTGCACATGCGGGAGCTGAGACCCTCTCTGCCCTCAGAGTGGTGAGCTGAGTGTGCTCTGGCCTAGAGCTTTACAGTTAGCTAGCTTCTCGGGGAAGCCCAGAGCTGCACTGTTGGAGGGCTAGGCTGCAAGTCTGTGCAGGAGAATCGTTGTCCCCTGGACTGTGCCTCTGTGGGTGGCATCAGCGTGATCTTGGTGAGCAGATTCTGCCCTCCACGTAGGTTTCAAGAAGACCGACATGGTCTCAGTGCTCAGAAGGGGTTTCAGAAATGTGCTGCTGAGGGGCTGGGGAGATAGCTGTGTGGCACAAGTGCCTGCTTGCTGCTTGGCAAGTGCAAGGTCATGTTTGAACCCCAATCTGGCAAAATAAAAGAAAGAAAGAAAGAAAGAAATGTGTTGCTGATCGGGATCTGCGAGGAAACAATGATTTTGTGAGATAAATTTTTTTTTTGTCTTTTTGAGACAGGGTCTCACTATGCAGTTCAGGCTGGCCTTGAGCTCACTTTTGTAGCCCAGGCTGGTCTTGAACTTGCACCAATCCTCCTGCCTCAGCCTCCCGAGTGCTGGGATTACAGGCGTGCACCACCACGCCTGGCTAAATTTTTTAATTTTTAAATTTTATTTTAGTTTTTTCTTGTTTTAGAACTTTTGTTTGTTTATTTTTCTTCACAAACTGTACATTTTTCTCACAGATACAAATAAAGTAGGAAGAGTGAGCCTGGCATGGTGGTGTACATCTAACATCCTAGCACTCAGCAGACTGAGACAGGAAGATCTCACTGTGCCTGGTCACTGTGTATAGTGAGACCATGCCTCTAAAGAAAAAAGGCAATAACCAAAACCCACAATGTATGAACTTATTCTTAATGTTTTTATTTTTTTTTTGTCTTTTTGAGACAGGGTCTGGTTATGCAGCTCAGGCTGGCTGTGAGCTTGCTTTTGTAGCCCAGGCTGGTCTCGAACTTGCACTGATCCTCCTGCCTCAGCCCCTCAAGTACTGGGATTAGAGGCTTGCACCACCACTCCCAGCTATTCTGAATGTTTTATTTTATTTATTTATTTATTTATTTATTTTTTGTCTTTTTGAGACACGGTCTCACTGTGGAGTTCAGGCTGGCCTTGAGCTCACTTTTGTAGCCCAGGCTGATCTCGAACTAGCACCGATCCTCCTGCCTCAGCCTCCCGAGTGCTGGGATTACAGGCATGTGCCACCATACCCGGCTGGTTATTCTGAATGTTTTAAAGGGCCGGAAAGATAACTCAGCAGGCTTAACTGCCTGCCTTGCAAGCACAAGGTCCTTAGTTTGATCCCTGGTATCACACAAACACATACAAAATCATCTGACTGTTTTAAAGCAGCAGAGCTATGCTTTTTTATTTTATTATTTATTTATTTATTTATTTATTTATTTTTTGTCTTTTTGAGACAGGGTCTTGCTATGCAGTTCAGGCTGGCCTTGAGCTCACTTTTGTAGCCCAAGCTGGTCTCGAACTCACAACAATCCTCCTGACTCAGCCTCCCAAGTGCTGGGATTACAGGCGTGAGCCACCACGCCCTGCGATTTATTTTATTTTTTATTTTATTTTATTTTATTTTATTTTTTTGTCTTTTTGAGACAGGGTCTCACTGTGCAGTTCAGGCTGACCTTGAGCTCACTTTTGTAGCCCAGGCTGGTCTCGAACTCGCACGGATCCTCCTGCCTCAGCCTCCCGAGTGCTGGGATTACAGGCGTGCGCCACCACGCCCGGCTATTTTATTTTTTAAAGAATTTTTTTATTTTTATTTTTTCTTGTTTCAGAACTTTTGTTTATTTATTTAGTTTTATGGCCAGCTCAGCCTGCCTTGAGGGCAGGGCTGGCACAGCATGTGGTGCCAGGGATTGAACCGCGGTCCCAGCAGCCGCCCAAGCTTTCCTAAGCAGGCGCTCTAGACCACTGAGCCATCCTGCCGGGCCCCTACCTTTTTTTTTTTTTTTTTTTTTTTTTTTG